>JAAGKR010001398.1:0-112471 GCA_011419295.1 Clarias macrocephalus
ACTTGTTTGAGGTCATTGGGGTCCACTTGCTAGAAATGACTGGCCTGTTTCAAAGTTTGTTGAGCTACAATATAAATGGTGTTTGAGACATTTTGTTTATGATGGGCTTCGTGCTTGGAGCCCTAAAACGAGAACAAAAGTAGAGGATTTCAACACTTCCTGGTTGGTGCCCTAATTAAATAAATATCCATACTGTTACATCCTGTAGTATTTTGGAGATGTCTCTGTTGTCTTCTTGCTTTCTATGTCTTTCAGGTCCTGGGATTGGACATCACTCTTGTCCATCTTCATTCCCAGAACGACTGCGATTCCTGTGGGAACCAATGAGATGGCCCGAGCCTAGTATAAGAACCCAGGCAGTGGCGTGGCTTCGCCATATTGTTATGGCGACTCTATATACTTCTGGTTTTCGAATATCATGGTTCTCTCTACATGTTGATTTTGTTTGTACGAGTACGAGTTGTTGGACGTATTTCCAATTCACAGTGCTGAGTCAAGGTTAGTATGCCCGAGGGTATGCACAAGCAACACATAGAGTTAGACTTTGTTTAGAAACACTAGTTAGGAGCGAGAGCTAACTGTTGTATTTATGTTTGGTTAGTCAGTGTAGTTAGTGGGTATCCTACCCCCAGATTTTGGTTTCGTTTTGTTTATTGGGTTAAACTGACTGCCGCGCATAAGTTAGAAGCTCCGCTCATGGCTCCCATTGCTGAATTTGTGGTTTAAATCTTTTGTATATATTTTTGTAAATATTATTTCTTTCTCTGTCTGAACTATTGGTTTCCACTGGTGTATTGTTGTGCTTTACTTTGCTGACGCTCATTACAAATCTCGAGTTTGCCTCATTCTTGTACACAGTTCACTCTTCTGGTAGTAATCAGTAATGGCCTTTATTATGTTACCATTCCCTTTTGTTTTCTTATGTCGGCTTCCTACCTCCCCTAGACATCAAGAGCGAGCACAACAACTGCATAGGAAACCGTGACATAACTGGGAGCTCATCCTGAAAAGTTTTTACTCTAGTTAAGAAGGCATTCCTTGAATTTGCATTCTAAATTAAGTGACTGGTGTGTGGTTCGGATGCTAAGGCAGCTTTGAGGTAGGTTACATACCTTAAGCAGAGTTTCTGTTTTATTAAGAAGTGTCAAGGTGAATTACGATATTGTTATGCTTGACCATCAAGCACCATAGTGGACAGCTATTTTAATGCTTTAGTACGAATAGCAACTTCTTTGGGTTGGCCTAAAGATGAGTGGTCACTGCTACTGCAATGCAAATTAATTGGCAAGGCTTTAGAAGTGTATCTACGTTGTCCTTGAAGATGATTTGAAATATGACGTGGTTAAATCAGCCAAACTTAGAGAATATGAGTTAGTTTCCGAGGCCTAGAGGCAATGGTTTCGTAGTCCTAAGAAAAATGGCACTCAAACTTTTGTAGGATTTGCACAGGAGAAGTCAATTCTTTTTGACAAATGGTGCACCTCTAGTAAGGCTGATGACTTCATTTCACTAAAGGAGTAAATGTTACTTGAGAATGGTACAAAAGTGACAACGCTATCACAAGCTGCAGTCTTGGTGGACGAGTTCGTACTTACTTCTAAAATGTTTTTCAGACAATAGGAGTTGAAATGAGTTCAGCCGCCCGAACAAAACAGCGCAACGGCGATTCCTGTGGGAACCAATGAGACGGTCTTAGCTTAGTATAAGAACCTGGAAGTGATGCAGGCAGCGGTGAGGCTTCTTTCTTTCATTCATATTGTTATGATCACTCTATATTCTTCTGGTTTTTCAAATATTGTGGTGGTGATCTGGTGTTGGTGTACATTATGAAAAATTTTATGATTCTGTAAAAAAATGAGTGCGCTATTCTGTATTGTTGGGCACTTGTGGCTCAGTAGTAGGCGTTTCACCTGCGATGTGGAAGGCCCGGGTTCAATTCCCAGCCAGTGCTCAAACCCCAGCCATTAAATTATATGCGAATAGCTTTACACTTACATCCTTGCCAGATGAACTCAATCTTTTTTTTGTGCTCGCTTTGAAGCTCTGAACACAGAACCATGTACTATTAATAACTTTAATAACCATAAATAACTATTTAAACTAATAAACTATTTATTTTTACTATTTTAACTATTACTATTTCATTTACTTCACAAAAAAATTAAGAACAAGAACTTAAAATATTTATTAAGTGGGCTAAAAAAATTGATGCCCATCAATCTGATATATAGTATGCTGGAGAAACTCCCAGGTGGAAAGACACAGCTTTGTGTAGTTAACATCAAAGACAAAAAAAAAACAAACTTTAAAACAAACTCCACCAAAGAGTCTGTCTCAGTGGCATTG
This sequence comes from Clarias macrocephalus, assembly GCA_011419295.1. Classification (NCBI taxonomy): domain Eukaryota; kingdom Metazoa; phylum Chordata; class Actinopteri; order Siluriformes; family Clariidae; genus Clarias; species Clarias macrocephalus. Next base: position 2,347 of record JAAGKR010001398.1, read on the forward strand.
CCTCCAACAAAATGAATAACTCCCCCCACGCCCATATCAAAGTGTGACAAAAAAAAAAAGGTGGAAATGTGAAAAAACATGGAAATGAGCTTGCTCCTACCACAACTGCAACCTTTAAAATGTAGGTAAAAATTCATATTAATTTAACTTAAAATACTGCTAGCTTTGAGTGGCATGCCACTCACTACATGCCATTTCTCAATTCCAAGAACGCAATGAACAGACTTGACTTGGAGGTGCACACTTGACGGTTTGAGGACACCGGGTATATTGCAAGTGGAATGCAGAGTACAACATTACACTAACGGAAACATTTATCTGTCTGGCAGAGGTTAATGTTGCATGATAATTTGTTATATTTACTTTCGCTTTGAGTGTTTTGATATATGAGCATGCTTCTGGAACAAATTATGCTAGTAATCCAAGGTTCCACTGTAATAACAATAAACAGATACAGAGATAGGCTATATAACAGGTTATTCTTTATACAAATAAAATTTTCAGCTAGTGAACTTGATCATCTCTTTGTTTGTTTGTTTGTTTTTTAACTCATTATTGTACAGTAAATGTCAATAGCTTTTTATTTTCCATGTTTCCATGTTTGTTCTTAATTATTTTTTTTCTGAAGATGCCTTTTGTATATCTCAAATTAAACGCCAATATCTCGTATTAAGTGGCAATAGAATCATTTATATACAAAATCAGACACTTTGAACATTACAATCATTACAGTACAGTCAAAAGTGTAATCACCAGCTCAATTACAGTGTGGGTTGGGAATTGCACTGCTCAGGAATGAAAAGCTCTCCAGCGAGTGATTAAACTGCACAGTCAGTCCATTTGTGGAGAAGCCCTCCCTCAACTTCAGGACCTTTCCAACACCAGGGTTCTCACCTATGCATTTCCAAACAAAACACTAAAATGCTCTGTGAAGTGCCCTGAGTGAACTCCCATAAATATATACACACTCATTATACAGACCAAATTTGATATTATATCACCTCCAGTTAAAGAGTCAAGCCTAAACTGGTTTATCTTAATGGTGTGCACACTGTGGTTTATTTCATAGCATTTCATAAGGTGACTGCTTTTACTAATTGCATTGTTGTTGTAAAGTAGAGATGATTTCCCTGTTACGGGTTGCTACTGTAGAAAATGTGTTAATTCCTGGAGACTTTATATTCATTTTAAGAATCCAGAAGACCCTCTGAGAACAGCATTTATGTCCATACTGGAGTCATTAGTAAATCAGTACTGGAGTAAATCAGACCCACTCATAAAGCAGGTTACACTTTAGATTTAATAATGTGCTTTGGATTAAGTATAAGACATATAATCACAATTCCACAGTCTGAAGTTATCTCAGATCATTGTCTTGTCTCAATTAAAGTATGTCATAGTAATAATGTATTCACAGCGCCGCGCTACCTCGTTAAACATACATTCACATCAACTACCACACAGAGCTTTATCAGTAACCTCCCAGAGTTATTGTAAGGTTTTATAATATTGTAATCTAATAAGAAGATTCCTGTGCCCTGAGAACATTGGGCTTCCTTATGCCTTATGTGGTAACACCTTCTATATCCTGTATCCAGACGAATATACATCCAAATGGCTCTTGTCTGCTATGACCCTTTTGTTTAATCAGGAGAATGCAAATGTATTTCCTCTCTCCTGTCTGTCTCCGGGTCCCTCTATGACTGACATGTTAATGACTGGTTCTTTTGATGTTCGGGACGTAGCACCATTTAAAAATGTGCTCTCTTTGCTGAGAATGAACAGAGAAATTCAGACATCATGCCTGCGTGTGTGTGTTTGTCTCTCCCGGTCGATTGGGCCCGGACCGGTAAGTGTATCAAGGTGCAGTGGACACGACAAGCTAAAGCTCTTCTTTTTTTTTAGCTTAAACACACTTCTGCTTCATTTAAATCTAACAGTTATCAACTTTGATTGGATTGCCGTCTGACCCCACAGAACTCGATCAGGTGATTGAATATTTAGAGTCAACATTCCATTATATCTATAATATACTCCGCCGCCTTGTATAATGACCACACACGCATTTTAAAACAGACAGCTCGAAAATTAGCACGTAAATGGCGTTAAACTAAATTGTTAGTGTTATGTATTGGTAGAGTATTACGGTGAACTGGTATGTTTAGATACTGTCTTCCCCACTCTCATTGGTCACTTAGGTTTGTTAGTGGTGAAGTGATTGGTTGCTTTATATCTCAGGGGGCCCTCATGTCTGCGTTTCCTTCTGGCTCTCCCTTTTAATTAGGCTGCCATAGTTAGCCCTGCTTGCACTCTGCACTACATATATATTCACCTTATACATTGTGTGACCTCTCCTTCCCTTCTCCTCTCTTTGTCGAGTTACACATGTTGCTCCTGAGCTGCCAGTGATCCAGACCCCCTCTGTCCTCTGGATCTGTTTGACTCATCCTGGTGCCCCACTTCTGGTTGGAGAGCTTGTCGCAAGGATGCCCTGTGTGGTCTGCCTGGGATGCGTGTGGTGACTGGAATTTCCTTTAAGTCTACGTATCTGAACGTAATTTTAACTTAAAGACATCAACTGTTATATTGAACTGGGAGCCGACTAACACGCAGTTTCATGCAGATCAATTCCTGCTATCCGTTATCATCCAAATGAGGATGGGTTCATTGTTGAGTCTGGTTCCTCTCAAGGTTTCTTCTTAGTGCCATCTCAGGGAGTTTTTCCTTGCCACTCACCGTTGCCCACTTCCATAATTATTTTAATTGTGTAAAGCTGCTTTGCGACAATGACAATTGTTAAATGCTCTATACAAATAAAATTGAATTGAATTGAATTGAATTGAATTGAATGTGCTTACCCTCGGCCTAGCTTTCCCTCAAATCAGGTTTTCAGCAAGGCCCTCCGAATACAAGACACGAGTCATTTAAATCTTGGACAGCATTTTCAATACAGGATTCCTGTTCTGTACCTGGTTCCTGTACCCAGCAGCCTAAATTGTTTAATTACAGCACGTTGCAGAAGAGTATACAGATATACCACAAAGGCAGACTATTTATTATTTCCTAGTATCATCAATCTTTACAAAGTCACGTTAAGAATGAGAAAACTTACCTGTGATTAAACTAGGAACCGAGCACAAAAGCAGCTCCAAGTAGTATCCTTTCTGCATAACAAGCTGTTGTGATGTATTATATTAAAGGATTCAAATACTTCACAAACAATTGAAATTTTCCAAATGTTTTACATAGTTTTGCAACAACAAAAAAAGAGGCGTGGAATACACGTAATCCTTTTAATGAGTTTGCAATCCAAATCCAAAAAGAAGTATCAGCATGATATAGTGTTACATACAAACACTAACTATACATTAAGCTAGTACAAAAGCAAAACTAGAACAAAAGCATTCCAAAAGAACAGGACAGCATTCCAACAGAACAGCATACCAACAGATTCGAGACAAAAACTGAACTCAAAACATGGCTACTTACAGCCAAACTAATTAGTCACCTTGGTTCAGGTGAGTGCCCCACCTGACTGAGGTGCATTCTGCAACATAAAGTCCAAGATCAAAAAGTCCTTGGGCGCAAGGTGCCCTAATGGGGTTATCCCTGACATATATACACACATACAGTAGCTGTCTCCATGACTTCATATAACCACTATTATAGCCACTTAATAAGATTCACAAATTAAGCAATTAAGGTTCTGTAAATTAAGCAATTACAGAAATTACAGAGGAGTCATCTGCAAAGATTATAGAACTCATTAAATGAAATATGATAGACCCATATTAATAGCAACCAATATCAATTCGTTAAAAATGCCCCATTATTGATTTTGGATTTCTCCCGAGAATTTCACATTTGCTCTAAGAGATAACTTGTAAATTAGACTACTTCCATGATTTAATGCTATAAAGTAATTGCACAAGGTACCAATTTTTTGTTGATGTGATTTATTAGGAAACAAAATACACAAAATACACACTGTACACTGACTATGACCGAGACTATGAGCGTCTGATGGTTGTGTAATTACAGCAAAACCGTGACCACGTTTTTGGGTCATAAATAAGAGCTGCGAGAGTGGGATGTCACTTTAAATCTGTAAAATATTTAGTGTATACACGTCTATGTTCATTTTCTAGGAATCGGGCAGCTTTTCAGATATTATTCAGGAGGTTTGTGGATTTCTACACAATTTTCAGAACAAGAACAAGAAGAAATAGTAATTTTCGAATAAACGCAATACTTATCCCAATGAGAAAAAGTTAGTATCTGAATGTGAATTTGGTTTTGTATTGAATTGGGTAAAGAACCTAAGCAGACATAAACATTTACTGTACTTTGCAATATTGTGTATGGAGAAGTGGTTCAACATGTTCTCCAATGTTGTTAGTCATCATTTAAAGAGCCTCAGAGCTGACAGAGAGGATTTTACAGAACAAAGCTACACTAAAAAAAATAATCAGGAAATACTAAAGTTAAAATAAACTATACAGCATCTCTATTTTTAGGTTCAGTACTGTACAGTATATTATATTTTAAGAAGGATTGCCAGTATTGTGGAGTTGACTTGTGCTCGACTTGTGTACTGGACAGAAATGAAATATCTTAAATTAAAGGTGAGTGTTCTGCTTTCACAAATGAATCCAACCTGACACTCATTCCAGCACACCCAAAACACACCCTTTCCACATTTTGGATAAGGGTGTCTGCCGAATGCGGTAAATGTAAAAAAAAAATAAAAAAAAACGTGCCACTTTATGTCCCACTCTATAAACAAGCCAGTGTGCCAAATACCAGCCATACCAGATAAAGTAATTATTACTTAGAAAATAATAAAGAATCTAGTGACTTATAATAAATCAGGTAACCAGACCCTTTTAGAGTGGAAAACATATAATTGTGTGCTGGAATGTTTATTTTGAACACTATTTCAATATTGGATTTCTCATATTACATAGAATTTCTCTAGAAAATGTTGAGATGGAAAAAAAAATTAGTTGCATTGTCGTTGACAAGAAATATACTCTTTTTCCATCCCAAAAAACTTCATCTCTTTACTTTCAGTACAGATGATGAGGAGGATAAAATTTTAATTATATTCAGGATTCTTAACTTGCAGTTGTATGCTTTGTTTATGTATATTACACTGATCAATGTTTTATACTGATCTAAAACCAATTTCTCTGCCAAAGTTTGTATACTTCAAAACATGAGCTTCTATGTTAAGGTATTACCTCACATTTAGTGTATCATTCTTAAAGCTTGATACTTTCATCCTAGGCCGTTAGAAGCTAGCAGTGATTTTGTATATACATAAGTCTCTTTTTATAGTTAGTAATCTTGACTCATGCATAATAGACTTAAAACTCATAACAAAATAGCAACTTGTCAAAAAGCAGCTAATCCTGGTGTTGGTTAAGACAGTGTCAAACAAGTTCTCAAATGGATGTTCTAAAGAAATAATTTGGCTATGTTGCAAGCCATGTTTAAATGGCTTAATTCCAGTTTTTCAGTCAGGTCGGTTTTGCATGTCTTGACGGTTACATTCGTATGTAAAATGTCAAGTGACTTTTATCTGACTCTAATGTGGACATTTCTGTCCTCTGATACAGCTTGCATACATACATTGATAATCTTTGCTCACACCATATTGATTAAAACACACCACTCATTCATTTCAAACAGTCGATGGGATTTTAGCTAAATTTGCTTGTAATTTTGCTCTGGAGGGCAAGCAGTTAGTCACCTATAATTGCTGCAGTTAAAACAAAAGAAGAAAGCCAGATGCCTCACTTTAACTGTTTTATCATTTACTACTAGTTCTGTTATGAAATCCCCACACTGCTGGTACCATAGGCAAAAATTTTGTGTTCAATTCACATGACATGACAGGATATGTGTCCAGTCTATGACCACATACAAAATTGACTCACATCTGATCTGAAAAAACATCAGATTTATGTGTTCAGAAAGTGCTAAAAAAATCTGATTTGTGTCACATTAAGGTAAAAAAAAAGAATCTGAATTGAGTCAGTTCAGACTAGTAATGTTAACGTAGCCTTAGAAAATAATTAAAAAAAAAAAATCTTAGATTGAGGCCAGAACACGAAGGATCTACCTCAGCTGAGACATTGACTTCATTTTCATCTGTCCCTTGTCTATGACTGCCTCTTTTAATTTTTACTGTGGCTCTTCTTTAAGGAGAGCAAAGGCAGCTTGTTGTGAAGAACATTATTATGTTTAATAAATTACTAAATTAATCAATTCCAGAATGAAGTATTCATTCAAATCATTCAAATTCATTCAAATCAAATATCAAATGCACATATTGGCTAAAAAAATGTTTTGTGTGTGTGTGTGTGTGTGTGTGTGTGTGTGTGTGTGTGTGTGTGTGTGTGTGTGTGTGTGTGTGTGTGTGTGTGTGTGCGTGCGTGCGTGTGTGCATGAGAACAAACAGTACTGTACAAAAGTCTTGAGTCACCCCTCACATCTACTTTCTGATGCAATGAATTCAGTCAATATTGGGAACAGAGTGTTAATGTGCATGACAGGCTGCCCATGTTCTGTTCTTACCTGCTGCTCATTTGGAGACCTGCTCCCATGTGACTTGAAAAACCTTCCATCTACAGTTAATTACTTTGATCATCATGTTATCTAGTTTCATTTAGTGTTTGAGCTTCATAAATAAGACAGTAGGGTCTATATTCAACACCTTACAATTTCATAGCTATTTATTCAAATTCAATAATATAGACAAACATTGTTTTAATAAGGTATCATTTTAATATCATTCTTTTTTGTTTCTATTCATGAAAAAAATTACTTTTTCTAAATCAAAGTAACAGAAAAAAACCCTACTCTAAGGCTAATTAATGTAATTTGGTACATTATTTAATACAATACAATATTTATTACAAAAAATAGGATTTTTTTTTTTGTAATAAATGTCTGTAAGTCACACTGCTATGCAATTCAAATGAGTGCATTGAATGCTGTCTGTCACTGTTTCTAATCATTCTAATCTATCAACTCTATGGTAGTTAATGCCATATGCACTGTGCAATGTTTTATATAGACAGTTAGGTTTTCCAATTAAAACAGCAACAGCATGATTGTTTTATAAAGTAGACTGCAGGTTCATAGAGTATGTATTAAGGGCTTCATTTTCACTAGAGGAAACAGTTGGTGTGATGAGGGTGAACACAGTGAAAACTTAGTAACTGATTAATCCCTCATTTACCTTTTGTAAACTGTATTCATGAGAAAGAACTGCACTGATGCAGATATAACAATGTATGAAAAACACACACCTTGGCTTAATCCTCGCTCTGTGATGGCGGATTGTAGAGCGCGCTGAAAGAGCCGAAAGAGCCAAAGTCTGCCACCGTTTTCATATGAAATTTAAAGGGGACGATCGTGGGTGATCACCAATTTGTGTAAAGTTTAATTTTGTGTAAAGTGACTTTTAATGTCCTAGTGACGCCCATGATTCACATGAATTAATTTAATACTAACTGGCTCAGGACTTTTGTACAGTACTGTCTGTTCTCACGTACACAAACACGCACACACCCATCCATAGCTAAACATTTAAAAAAAAAAGCTTCACTTTTTAGGCAGAAATTTGGCTTTACTTTTTGTGTTTGGTTCATTTTTGAAATACAAATGAAAAACATAGTTTACAGTATAGTAGCTTAACTGTCCTCATACCAATAGGACAAAATTATTTTGAGATAACATTAAACGCCTGAATGCATACACGTGACCACAGGCTTGGAAGCAATGGCTTCAGATTCATTCCCTGCTTCATCGCCTAACGTGTTCTCTGCATCTTCCTTGAGGTTCAAAGATGACCATCAGCACATCTGCTCTTCCTTCTCTCTGCATGCACCAGTTCGACCTGCTGCTGATTCTTGCTGTTTCAGTCTGTGCACAAATAAAATTATGTTCACTATGATAATGTTAATCTCATAAACTGTCAAAACCAGTTTTTGTATCTACACATACACTCAACAGACACTTTAATAGGAAAACCTGTAAAAAATCATAAATGCAATTATCCAACCAACCAATCATGCAGCAGCAAGACAGCAAATATGTTACGTACATACGAGTCTCCAGAGAGTGAATGCTCAATCAACCATAATGGGAAAATTGTGAAGATCTGAGGTTTTCATGCATAACATTGTCTCTGCTTTATGTAGACTGGTATGAAAAATGAAAAATATTTGGCAGTTCTGCTATTGGAAGCACCTTGTTGACGAACATGATGAGCAGAAAAGGATCTCCATTTATTGTCCATAATAAAGTTGCAGGTGAGTATATATGTAGTACATAACACCTTTTAACATATAATATATTTATAAAATGTCTGGTGATATCTAAGGATGTGGCATTTTCTAACTGAATATGAATATGTTCAAAAACACTGTGAAGCTATAATAAGTAGAATTCTGGGAGTGGAGTGGAAAGTGCTTCCCTAAGAACAGAAAAACAACTCACTCACTTAAAAGTACTTTAAGAAGCATGGAAGTTGAGTGGTGGTTTCACCTGGTACACAGACTGTGCTGGGGACCATTCAATGTGATAGTTACGGATTACAGAAATTCTTTGTAAACAAAGTTGGGAAAATCCATCCCGCAAGCTCTCCTTGGAAATTATTGTGTTACAGCCGCAGCAGGGGAGAAGGGGGAGTATATAAGCTAGCCAAAATGATCAATGTCAATTCTAATCACAAGGGTGATGTCAGCGACGTGTGTGTGAGAGTCTTTATAGACTATGCAATCCCAAGTATAAAGCCTAACCAAGCGAGTGACACAAACAAAATAGTGAAAGTCATCAAGAAATTGACAAACAAAATTCCTGCACTTATCCTTCATAGAGATGTCAGATAATTAGTTGTCTTGGTTCCTACAGAAGAACGGGCAAAAGGGGGAAAAAAGTGTGAAATACATGGGTTCAACAACCAGTAGTTTAAGTGGGAGAAGGACAACTGTGTCAGAGTACGACATCAGAGTATGACATCACAGAATGGCTCACGTTCAGTCATTACCCCCTAGGTAACTATGAGGTAATTCATGAGGTGACAGTTTGGCTCAGTGTATAAAATACTGAATAGAAGATCATATGAAGGAGTTACAGTAACTTGTATTATGCTATAATCGTTGTGTAGGTGCAGTTTCCATGCAGCCATGAGAAATATAACATGATGCATAACATGTTTGCTTAAACAGTTCATGAAATACTACGTGTTAAGCTAATTTAAACTCACTCACTCACTCATCATCTATACCGCTTAATCCTGTATTCGGGGTCACGGGGGGCCTGGAGCCTATCCCAGGAGACTTGGGGCACATGGCAGGGTACACCCTGGACAGGGTGCCAATCCATCGCAGGGCACAGACACACACACATACACTCACTCATTCACACACTACGGGCAATTTGGGAACACCAATTAGCCTAACCTACATGTCTTTGGGAGGAAACCGGAGTACCCGGAGGAAACCCACCAAGCACGGGGAGAACATGCAAACTCCATGCACACAGAGACGGGAAACGAACCTGGCCGGGGATCGAACCCGGACCCTGGCGGTGCAAGGCGACAGTGCTAACCACTACACCACCGTGCCGCCGCTAATTTAAACTGCATATGTAAAATATGTTGCATTTGTTCACATTTGTTCACATTTCATCAAAAGCAGTGATGTATCCCTTTCTTTGTTTGTGGTTTTTCATTTAAGGTTATCAACAACTAGTTGAATCCACTTTGAACGATTGTTGTCTAGCCTGACAAGCCGTTCGCTGTCTCCCCTATAGTTGGTTGGCTAATGGCCTTTTTTCGAGTTAGAAGTTGGTGTAAAAATTCCCAGATAACTTGACAAGCACAAATTTAATATAATTTTTTTAAAATTACTGTTGCATTTATAACAGCCAATATGTATTTCATGCAGCTCATGTAAGTATGTGAATTTTTACACTTTTTATACTGATGTGTGAATAAATTTGAATATTTGTGTTACAGCTTATATGTTAAATGCTGGTGATATTAAATCCTTCTGCTTTACTGCAGAACACTGCTTATATGACATTTCTTCCATATGACAAGGGGAACGTTTTGGTAAAGAATATTAAAAAGTGCTATACTCTCTCTGTGTGGTCTCAATAATTCACAGCACACTATCAGGTGCTACACTTAAAAAAAAAAAACAGTGTCAAAGTGAGAGTCAAAGTGATCATCTCAAAAGAATAAGCAATACTTTGTGGTCAAGACACGTGAAATTCTGCTTAGGAAAAGATTTGCTGTAAATCTGGTCTGTCGTGTACACTAAGCCACTGATGTTAGATGTTTCTGTTTTATTCAGGCTAAACTCAATGAATGTTGAGCCACCATGATTGCCATGGCTTATATTTGTCTAATGTTAATCCACTTTCACCTTAAAATTACTCCACTAGGGTAATTATAGGATTGTCTGAAACTTTGAAATCTGTAGTCAGACACAGTCCTGAAATCATGTTTAAGCTGTACTGGCACCAACAAAAAAGATCAAGATGCTTCTCTCTGGTACCTGTCCTTATTCCTTCACTTTTTTACATTCCTTCTTTTTAGTACTTGCCTTAATGTTAATGAAATAATCCAAAAATAAAATAAAGTGTGTAAAAAGAAAAAAAATGTTGTGAAGTGGGATCGTCGTAACAAGAAGTGGAAGCAAAATATTCCATCATATGACTGATGGAACTTAACAACATAATGAACTTAAATACTCACTCCCATTCATTCTCTATCCTGTTTATCCCATACAGGGTCGCAGGGGGCCTAGAGCCTATCCCAGGGAACTTGGGCATGAGGTTGGGGTGCACCCTGGATGGGGTGCAAATCCATCACATACTGTACACTGCCTACATTTAAACAATGCATAATCTTCATTACCTGTCAATAAAATGCTTGTTAAATAAAACAAGCAGTTTATGATATGGAAATTAAACAATGCAACGTTTGTTGACATCATAATAATTATACTACTTTCAGGCAACTTCAGTTTAGAAGCAATGCAGCTAAGCGTGTACACTGATATAGGAAATATGATTAATGATTTGGACAGGAGAGAATTTCAGTCATGCAGCTTCAGAGTTCCCACTGCTTTCCAACCCATATTTATTCACACAACATTAATGTGCCACCTCTTTGATGACTAAACAAAGGAATGCATATGACTGCTTCACTATTACTATATATACACAGATACTCCAGATTACATTTACTCAGTGACAAGCATGTTTCTTGAAGCGTGACAGCAGAGGACTTTTTTGTTTGAACTTTACGCATTTGTTGTTGAAAATTATTTTGCTCTGTAAAAATGGAGGTGTAGTGTGTGGGCAAAAAAAAAAAGAAAAAAAGGAAAGACATGATTTACAGAGAACCATTTCAGTATATTAGTGAGATATCATATGCTGTTCCTAGAGACTAATCAGATTCTCATAAAAAAAAAATAATTAGCAAGCAAGATCAGGTATACAAGCTGACTCGAGTTTTCCCAACAATTTATGTCTGACTTCTGAAATAAAGTGCAAAAAAGAAAGAAAGGACTAGCACAAAGCATTAGGAACAAGATCATCACAACGCTTCATGTTCTATAATACTTTGCGTCCCTCCCCCAGTAATCATAACCGTGATCATGCCATGTCATAGTGGTGAATTAAAATACTAGCTGTTATTAAACATGATAACGTGGTTGACTTTCTACTTTCAATGTAATTGCCAAGAGAAAAGCTGTGATGAGCTGAGTCTAAGATCACCTTCTTGGTAAAGGGGAGCTGTCCCGAATATTAACTGGAAGACTGTTCCATAACTAGCACCCTACTGTAGTTTTCATAATACAAACATTCTTAATATTTGGGATGTTTACTGCCCTGACAAAGGAAGGTTTGTGATAACTGTTACAGATTTTAAAAACTTACAAGGCAAACTAGCTTGTATTGATTGTTAAGGCAGAAAACATGTTTGCACAATTGCATTTTGCATTATGCAAAAGTTTAACTAATAATCTCCGGGATACTCTTCAAACAATTATCAAATTATATATTTGAGTGATAAATATCATCAAATATATAATTAGTAATTTATTTGGTGATAAATATCAATATTGATCAACATGAAAAAAAATAGTGACCATATTTTTTGCCACAATAAAACTTTTAGGTCCCAGCAGGCAGCATGTATAGGCAAAGATAAACACTATATGCACTATAATCATTTGCATTTAGAGAGGGAATAGTTGGGTGTGGTCACAGTCACATAATGCAGGTGAATGTACAGTATATTTAACGCAGGCATGTTATTACTGAATAAGAACTTTTTTTTTTTATTGTCAATAAATGGCCATCAATGTGTACAATTGAAAAGGCCAGCAGTGCTCGTATCTTCGGCACAGCAAAAAAGCTGTGCAACCACAACACAAATAAGCTTTGCTATTCAAGTGCTTTGGCAGCATCAACAGTCATGTGGATTTACATGCAGTGTCAAATACAAATATTTTGAAGAAGTGGCTCTAGTTTGTGATGGATGCCTCGGGGTCTCTTGGGTGGTTTTAGTGGCACATGTTTGCACCACGCCACAGTAAAGGAAGGATAGATAAATGGAAGTAAGTTTATTTATTTATCATACAATCACATTCACACTCAAGGCTGCTTGTCTTTCTTCACTCAGGTGGAATAGGTCTACCTTGACTTGTCGAGATGGTACAGTATCTCACAGATCCCCTCTATTTCATCTCCTTCCTGCAGGGATCACGCTAAGAGGACAGGTGTCGCATTGTGCTTCAGCCACCCCTTCCAGGCCCTGAGAATATTAACATGGTAAAACGATTTTTTTTTTTTTACTTTGTTGGAGTACCTGTTAGCTTCTTGGCTTCATCTTGTGTTCCATGTTGTATGGGCCTTGGCATTTGGCAAGCAACTTATTAGTTAGAGAGGATAAAATGAGAAAGACCTTACCTGATTGGAATTCTGGATTTTTTTTTTTTTTTTTTTTCTAAAATTGATATACAATATATAGGTCCCCCTCTGCTCCATCTGACACTACTCGGTATGATTACAAATTCCACAACCCTTGTTGTGTAGAGAAATGCATTCCAGATTGTTGGCAACATACAGTACAGTGACAGTGGTAAGAGTTACCTTCATGCCTGCTTGTTGCAATGGTTCAAGAAATTCCCCTTGGACTGACATCTATGGCTTCTCTGGTAGAACAGTAGGACAGTGCTGCTACTAATGCTGATGCTAATCTGCTCCTTTATTGATTGTTCTGGTGATATCCAACGCCGATATAGCCCCGCCAGCCGATTATAAATCTCTGCATCCCAAAATATGCATAATTCCTACAACTAATTTACTACTACTAACTACAAACCTTCCAGAACTGTCATGATTTCAACTCATGATTAGTCAAGAATTGCAATGGTTCTGCTTTACAACATGAGGGTTTAAATGTTAATAAGAAAAATGGAAGAATATCCAGGTCTTTGTTAACAAGTGAGCTAACAGGTCATAAATGAAAATCTCCAAAAACATCCAAAAAGTCTTGACAAATTCCACAGTGTGCAAGAGAAATAGTGTCAATTTTTAATAAATCTTGTAATAAATCTTGTCTAGTTGTAGGTAATAGGTTAGGTATTAGGTAATAAAGATGTGGAATATACTGTATATGTCTATGTCTATAATGGTGGAAAGTATAATACAGTACAATACAGTTTAACTCTGCAAATATTGTGCAGTAGTAGATATTATACTGTACATAGATATTGTGCTGGAGGGCTACACATATGTACATGTATATGAGTTCTGAATTGTACAGTATATACAGAATTAATATGGGTAGAATATACAGTAGTGCAATAATGAGAATAATTAGTGATGGTGCAAAGATGCATTGTAGTAAAAAATAAAACGAAGCAGTGGAATATAAACAGAAAGTGACGCTGCAGTAAAGTGTTAGCTAACAGTCCATGATCAGCTGTTCAGCGCAGTAACAGCTAAAGGAAAAAAAGCTATTTGTCAGTCTGTTGGTGTGAGCTTTGAGGCACCTGTAGCGCCTGCCCAATGGTAGCAGAGTGAACAGTCCATGATTGGGGTGAGAGGAATCTTTGATAATGCCTCTCGCCCTTTGCACACATCATTGGGAAGCTGGGTGCCAGTTATTCATTGAGCAGTTTTCAGGTTTTCACCTCCCTCTGAATGGCTTTACGATCTTGAACATCGCAATTGCTGTACCACACTAGTAGTTTGTAAGGATGCTCTCAATGGCACAGAGGTAAAATATCTCCAGTTTCCTGAAACACAGGTGGGACCTTTTAAGAAAGTACAGATGCTGTTGAGCCTTCCTAGGTGAGGTCCTCGGAGATATGAACTCCAAGGAACTTAAAGCTGATTGCACCCTCGACAGCAGCTCCACTGATGTGAATGGGAGCATGAGTGATCCCTGAGGAACTCCAGTGCTGAGGGTGAGACTGGAGGAGGTGAGGTTATTCAGGTGAACAGACTGTGGTCTGTTCGTAAGGAAGTCTTGGATCCAGTTGAGAGTGGTGTGCTGATGGCAAGCTGTTTCAGCTTCAGGGCTAGCTTGAAAGGGCTAACTGTGTTAAAAACTGAACTAAAATCTAGAAACAACATCTTGGCGTAAGCTTCGGAATTGTTTAGGTGAGTCAGAGCAGAATGGAGCGCCATAGAAATGCCGTCCTCAGTTGACCTATTAGGATAGCAGGCAAAATGATATGGGTCCAGAGTGGGTGGCAGAGTGGCTTTGAGGTTGGTGAGGACCAGTCTTTCAAAGCAAGGTGAGGTCAAAGAGGTCATAGAGTCAGTATCAGTACACTCACATTTGCATAATCCGTGCAGCCATGCTGTTATAGGAACTTTACAAACTAGTCACTGCTTTTTATGTTAATTTTATTTGACTATCCCGTGATTTCTGAAAAGTCAATTAACTTGTCAATGAACCTCTGACAAGAATAGTTACTGCTCTCATGTTAAAAATAACCTGCTAAACTAGCAGAGTCACATTTTAAAAAGGTGATGCTTACCCATAAATAAAAGCCTCTGAAAACAGTTCACATGCTGAAGACGTGATATATTTTTTTGATTTTGTCCCAGAAATTTATTTTTGTTTCTACTGTTTAGCACAGTTTACAATATAATTTAGTCAATAATAAATGGTTGAATGCATTAAATGGGCCACACAGTTCTACACGCACCATATACAGTTATATGTTAGTCAATGTCCCACAAGTGTCATATACACTCACACACATGAATGCGTGAAACTACCCACTTCCACAACTTCCTGATGGGCCTTGGGAGATTCTAGTTCTGATGCTCATCTTTTGCACATGTTTAAATATAAATCAAAACTTTCAGTACTGGTTGGCATGATAATCACATTTTAATGATATCTTATGATACACTTTTTATTTCACATTTTATCAAATGTTCCTTGTTTTCAATCAATTATGTTAACCATATCATTTAGACTCACAAAATTCTAAAATTATGGGCAGGTATTTACTTTTTTAACATTTGCCTGTACCTATATTATTAAAGTTATTAACATTTTATTTGTTATGTGCTCCCACTTTGTAGTGGTACAGCAGAGTCCTCCTTTAAGTTCTTTAAGTCCTTTAAGTCAGAGTCATTTACTATAAGTCCTCCGTGGTCAAAGGATCATCCTCTATCTGAAAAGGATTCTCACCTTGTTGATCACATTGTTCATGTAACAAGCCTTTTCAGACAACTTCCAGATAACTTTCAACTTCCAATAAATACAATAAAAATACATAATAAATACCTATAGATTTACAAAACCCACTTAACAGACAAATAATTTTTAGTTTCATTTTATTCAGTCATGAATGTGACGGTGGTGTAGTGGTTAGCACTGTCGCCTTGCACCGCCAGGGTCTGGGTTCGATCCCCGGCCAGGCTCGATTCCTGTCTCTGTGTGCATGGAGTTTGCATGTTCTCCCCGTGCTTAGTGGGTTTCCTCCCACAGTCCAAAGACATGTAGGTTAGGCGTTCCCTAATTGGTGTTCCCAAATTGCCCGTATGTGAATGAATGAGTGAGTGAATGTGTGTGTGTCTGTGCCCTGTGATGGATTGGCACCCTGTCCAGGGTGTACCCTGCCATGTGCCCTAAGTCCCCTGGGTTAGGCTCCAGGCCCCGTGACCCTGAATACAGGATTAAGCGGTATAGATGATGAGTGAGTGGTTTCCCACTTTTAACTGCATTATTAAATCTGGGTGGTCAGAGTTTAATGGGCTGAATATACAAATAACTTACAAATACAAATAAAATCTCTGCAAGGTATGATCTCTATTACTATTTTAGCAAAAGGGGCAATAAAAACTCCTGTAATCAAACAATGTCCAGACAATATGAGTAAAATATATGAGCGAGATGATGCCTAAGATTAGCTCTGCTTGTAAAACTAACCATGCACAAACCATGGGACTTAGTCATCATAAACGACAGCCAAGACCAATTTGTTCAATCTAAATGTGAACTATCATGCTTATTTAAGGAATGAATTACATATTGCACACTGTCATTGACTTTAACATAATGGTAGTTTAGGATCATTGAGGCATGTACTTTTGCATCTTCTCTTCGTGTGCCACGTCCCTGAAGCTGCGGAACTCCTCTCTCCCTTTGATCTGGTAGAACCGAGGCTGGTTGTGGCTGTAATCCTAGTTCTATTGAGATGTTCTGACTGGATCTCTGGAGGTTGGCGTTTTAGTCCTGCTCCTTTCTTTCTTTAAAATGCCCCCCTCTCTCTCTCTGCTCAGACTATATCACAAGAGAACAGATTTCAATACCCAAATGGAATTTTTGGAATCTTATGCATTACAGCAAGACTTCAAAAACATTGATTTTATATTAATGCTGAAACGTAATATAAGGTAAATACATAGTGCACTTTATAGCTGAAGGCTTGTGTCATATGTGGTTACACCGTATGTAGTTTTTCCCTCAAATTAATGACACAAATTGGGAAGCATGTATTAATATATAATGTCTCTCTTTCTCTTCCTCTCCCCGTCCCTTGAGCTAACACTTCCTGGTTCATCTCCGGACGGACATCTACACAACTTCCACTATTTGTTCTTCAGGATTTGACCAGGACGTGTTAAAATGGTTTATATTCTTTGAAGTAACAGATGCACACAACAGCAGGCTTTGGGCCAAACATTTTAAAACTTTGTCTAAAACCTTCCTGACAGACAAAGTGTTTGACTGTGTCTCTCCTGGCATCAGTAACAAGTGACTCTATATTATATAATATTCTATATTCTGTTGTTCTTATTAAGATTTGCCACTTATCTTCACGATTTTATACTTTTATATTCCTTACTCCTTTGCAAATATACAGAATATATACTGTACATAAGGACACCACTGGTGGTCGATTTCAACTGCAAATTTGTTGTTTTGCACAACGACAATACAATGAACCAATACATTCAGAGTATCCACCTCAGGGGCGTCTTCACAGTGCTTTAAATAGCGTCACAAGAATTCACCCTGCCTACTTTCAGATAGCACGACTATAAAGATAGATTTCTGTTTACTCAAAATCTGAGAAATTCATTCCAGGTAAAAGGTAGAAGTAACAGCTAGGAAGTGTTGATGAGAAAGAAAAAAAAGGTGTGTGAGCATAAGGGGAGAGAGCTAGACGTCGTTTAACTATAGTCACTGTTAGACATTATTTATTATTATTTATTATAAATAAATATATACAGTACTTTAATGCAGTGAATTAATAGATTTTGAGTAATTATATAAAAACATGTTGTCTTGGTCTAGAAGTTAATATCTATAGATACTATATAGGCTATAGAGGTCCCATAGCAAAATTTTCTGAACTAACTGCATTTAATAAAGGGTTCATAGTTATAGTGTCTATACTTTCCCTTACATTCCAGACCTGGAATATGTATAGAGTATATACAATATATTGGCTGAAGTATTCACTCGTCTGTGCTCACGTGCATATGAACTTGAGTAACATCCCATTTTTAATCCACAGGGTTTAATATGATGGTCATCTCTGTATGTTGACTCAGTTTTCCATGAATGATGTTTACAGACAGACTAACATTGCAACAAAAATAGGATTTTTTTTTCTCCATCAAGGTCATTGTGTAAAGAAGGAAGCCAACATTTACCTTCAATTAGGTAATTCAAACAATCTCAGTGCAGGCAGGTGAAAGATAAGGTACTCACCTGAATCAGGGTAAACACATTGTTGATGTTGGCGATGGCTTGATGAAGGAAAATACCTTACCCTGACATGAAGAACTTTTGTTTTGGACATAATCTAACTGCAAACCAGTCAGCCAGCCTTGTGGTGATATGGGTATTGATATTGATATAGTGTATGTTGTGCTTACATTGTCTCTGTGACACATCCTGATGAGTCTGCAGAAAAAAAAACCCTGATCATTCTTACAGAATCACTGCTTATGTTAATGGAGGGAGAGGATGGGCACTCCATCATAATGCTCTTTCACAAGCAGGGGACAAAAAGAATGCAGGTCATACAACAAAACCTGCAATGGGATGGGTTTTATTATTATTATTATTATTATTATTATTATTATTATTATTATTATTATTATTATTATTCACTTTTGATACTAAAAAAATATCTATTTAATTTATAGTTCTCATCAAGTTCTGGTTTTAAAAATATTAAAATGTCCTTTTCTAGCAGTTTGTGTTGTGTAGCAATGATCTTTACTGGCATCTCCCTTACTACTGTAATTATTATTATTATTACTATTACTATTGTTATGGTGATAAACATAATATTGCCATTATTATGATGATTATTATATGCGGCACAGTGGTGTAGTGGTTAGAACTGTCGCCTTGCACCTCCAGGGTCCAGGTTCGATTCCTGTCTCTGTGTGCATGGAGTTTGCATGTTCTTCCCATACTTAGTGGGTTTCCTCCGAGTACACTGGTTTCCTCCCACAGTCCAAAGACATGCAGATTAGGCTAACTGGCATTCCCAAATTGCTCTTAGTGTATGTGTGTGTACCCTGGATTGGCTCCGTGTCCATGTTGTACCCCCCCCCCTCGCCCCCCCATCACCCTGAATACAGGATTAAGTGGCATAGATGATCAGTGAGTGATTATTATATAATGTTTTATTATTATTATTATTATTATTATTATTATTATTATTATTATAAATAACTATAATTTGTCTTATTGTTCTACCTGTTGTTACAATAATATAATGATTATTCTTTTTCCTATTCTATTTTTATCACAAACGTTATTAGAATGTGTTAGTATCATTATTATTATTATTATTATTATTATAATTATTATTATTATTATTATTATTGTTAATATTCCTTAATGGGTGTATTTCCTGAAAGTATAACATAACATCTCTTGTCTTTCACAGTACCCACTCTCACTCATCGTCTATACCACTTTATACTATGAGTCATGGGGGCCTGGAGGCTGGAGCCTATCCTTAGGAGGAGTCTAGGCACAAGGCGTGGTATACCCTAGATGGGGTGCCAATCCATTGCAGGGCACACACATACACACACTCCCATGCTCATTTATACACTACAGGCAATTTGGCAGTACCAGTTTACTTAAAATAGTACACGAGCTTCACTTAAAATGATAAATTTCCTGACATGCGTAGTTACTCCTTTCTACCACACGATGGCAGCATTTCTTCATTTAAAATAATAGATACAGGTAATGAACTAGGTATTGACTCTTTTGTACCAGAAGACGGCAGCATTTCTTTACTTAAAAAGGTAAATGAGTTTCCTGAAATATGTGCATGTTTTCCACAAGTGGAAGGCATCGTTTGTTTACTTAAAAAATAATAATTAATATTGCTTTGATAGAAAAAGACCACGTCTATGTAAAAGGATTACATGCACGTCTATACTATTTAATACCTAAATAGATATTCTTAATATAGAATTTTAATCTATATTATATTCTTGCTACTATTATATAATGCTATAGAGTACATTCCATCATCACCTCCCAGATACATACATCTTTTTTTTTTCTTTGTCAATAAACTTTGCCTCTAGCCACATGCAGGTTTCCTCCTGCTAATCAGACAAGTTGAGTACCCATCAATTAAGTAGATTGTTTCCATACACCACGCCCCTCTCATCCCTGTGTGTAGAAGGTACAGGAGGTGTCTCTCGATGATGTTTGGGCTTCCTGTCGCACTCAATAAAGACATCTTCTGTTTCCAGACTTGTTGAAGACTTGATTGAAAATGAAGACTTACAAAGTAGGAAGTTTTACTTGATGATTAACGTAGAAGACTGAAGAAGTCTTCTTAATTGAAATCAAATATTTTCCAATCCTTATTAATTGAAGAACAAGACTTTAGAAACTTATGGAGATTGTTCAATAAAAACAATGACATACCAGAATTTTCTGGCAAAGCTCAGAATGTGTGGTCCCATCAATTATGGTGAGTCAAGGTCCTGAAGCTGCAAAGCAACTTCAGACCATCACACTACTACCACCATGTCTGACTGTATGATGTTTATGAAGCTCTATGTTAGTTTTACTCCAGACGTAACAGGACGCACACCTTTACCAAAGTTAAACTTTTGCCTAATAGGTACACAGAAAATATCCCCAAAAGTCTTGGGGATAATCAAGATATTTTTTGACAAATGTGAAACAACCCTTTGTGTTCTTTTTCGTCAGCAGTGGCTTTGTCCTTGAAACTCTCCCATGGATGCCATTTTTGCCCAGTTTCTTTCTTATTTTTGAATCATGAACATTGTCCTTAACTGGGGCAAGTGAGGCCTGCAGTTTTTCATATGTTGTTCTGGGTTCTTTTATGAGCTCCTGGATGAGATCGTCATTGTGCTCTTGGGGTAATTTTGGTAGGCCAGCTCTGTCTGGAAAGGTTTATTACTGTTTCAAATTTCCTCCATTTGTGGACACTGTGGTTCCCTGGAATCCCAAAGCCTTTGAAACGAGAACACTTAACCCTTTCAAGACTGATACATGTCAATTACTTTGTTTCTCATATGTTCTTGAGTTCCTTTAGATCGTGTTTCACTTTGTCAGACAGGTTCTATTTAAGTGATTTCTTAATTCAACATATCTTGCAGTAACCAGGCCTGGGAGTGACAAGTGAAATTTAACTCGTTACAAAAATCACAGTTTAATCACAGTTCAAATACTTTTTCATATAGGGACAGCGGTGCGGTAGATAATCTTCTCCTGCAGTTTTATTTTAAAATATTATTAAAAAACTTAAGACTAAACCAATTTCTGGGATACAGAAATCACCATGAAGAAATACCCAACAGTTACACCCCAGAAGAGTGAATGTAGGAAGGCAGGACAAAGATGGAGAATTCCTGAACTTTAAATTCACTATGACATTTACAGAGAGAAACTTTGTCTTTATAATTCAGAGTTCTCTAATATCATATTATAAATATTATAAATATTATATAAACAATCAAGCTCTACAATCTCCATTACAGTTTTCCCTGATTTTCTGTCAGCTACTAAATATAACCACAATGACTTTGCACATTTTTTTTCAGCTGAAAATTGAAAATAGAGTAAATATTAAATACACTCATCCTAGCAGAGGTACCATAGTTCTGTTTCCCTCTGAGCGATGCTGTATGAATTTAGTGCGATTAATAATTAAGCTCTATACTCAGCCATTGAGGTTGCACATGGTTGCACAAGGTTGCACAAGCCAGTGTAGTCTTATTGTCATTTTGCCCCGAATAAATGAGGAGGGTTGCGTCAGGAAGAGCAAACGGTGTAAAACATGTGCCAAATCAATATGCAGATTATCAGAAAAATAATTTCCATACCGGATAAATTGAGGCCCCGGCTAACAACGACCGCATCGGGTACCGTTGGTCTGCAGGATATCTGTGGAAATTGGGCTACTGTTGACCGACAAAACAAGAGGAAAAGAGGGGGCGGGCATGTCCAGAGAGAAAGAGGAAATAAGGAAGGGTAAAAGTGTTGAGGTTAAAGTAGGAGCATTGAATGTAGACACTATGACTGGTAAAGGGAGACAAAGTAGCTGACATGATGGAGCAGAGAAAGGTAGATATACTGTATGTACAAGGGACCAAGTAAAAGGGAAGCAAGGATAGGAACATTGGAGATGGGTTTAAACTGCTACACTATAGCCTAGTGAAACTAGAAGTGGAAGGGGTTGAAATAAATGCCATCAGTGTATAGGCTCCACGGGGAAGATGCGATGTGATATGAAGGGGAAAAAAAGATTTCTGGAGTGAGCTAGACAAAGTGGACGCGAGTGTCTCCAAAGAAGGTGATGTCTGGCAGACATCTCATCCTAGATGGCGGCTCATCAGCTGAAGCTCAATTTAACCGAACTGCTGTTCATCCCTGGCACCTCAATCCCTGGTCAAGACCTTGTGATCTCTCTGGACAACAATCAGATCACTCCTTCAGTCACTGCCTGCAAACTTGGAGTATCTGTAGACAATCATCTGTCATTTCCTTCACTCACTGCTAACCTTACTAGCTTTCTTGCTTCACAGGCTACTCAGGTACTTGTTCAGTTCCTTGTTATTTCAAGACTGGACTACTGCAACTCACTCCTGGCAGGTCTGCCTCTGTCCACAATTCATCCTCTGCAGCTGATCCAGATTGCTGCAGCACATCTCGTTTTCAACCTTCCCAAGTTCTACCACGCCACCCCACTTCTGCCCTCCCTGCACTGGCTTCCTGTAGCTGCCCAAATTAAATTCAAAACCCTGGTGCTTGAAATGTCCCAGCACTCTCAGCTCTAATCACACCACGCACTGCACCACGTTTCCTCCGATCCTCCAGTACTGCTCGCCCGTTCTAACCATCTCTCGAGGAATGGATCGAGGACAACATTCATCCAGATTCTTTTCTGTTCTGGCATTTAGGTGGTGGAATGAACTTCCTCTAGATGTCCATACAGCTGAGTCTTTGACAACCTTTAAACGACGACTCAAGATGTAGCTGTTTATTCAATTCTTGGACTAAGGGAAAGGGGCTTGCGAAAAAAAATTAGTATAGTGAAGGAGATGAGAAGAGTAGACAGGAGTATGAGGAAGTGCGATGTAAAGTTAGAAGGAAGTGTCAAAGGCTAAGGAACATGCGTGTAGTGACTGGTATGAAAAGCTTAACTCAAAGGAAGTAAAAAAGGATTTATCTCGACTGGCCAGACAGAGAGACCGTGCAGGGAAGAATGTATTACAGGCTAGAGGGGATAAAGGATGAAGATGAAAATGTCCAGATAAGCGAAGCGAAGGAGTATTTTGCAAAGCTGATGAATGGAGAGAATGAGAGAGAGAAGTTTGGATGAGGTGAGGGTAGTGAATTAGGGAGTACAGGGAATTAGTAAGGATGAAGTAAAAACAGCTACTGTATGAAGAGGAGGAAGAGTGGAAAAGCCACGTTCCAGTGACGCTCCAGTGGAGGTATGGAAGTGTTTAGGAGAGACGGAGCTGGGAGCAGTCGAAAAAAGAAAAATAATAATTAAGCTCTAAAAAATGTAGTGCTTCATTTTGTGTTTTTAGCTCATTGGCACTGGATTTATTTTAGTTCATTTGGCAGTGGACTTACATCCTCCTCTGAATTTTTCCAGCAACATTAAAAACATAAATAAACAGGTCCCAATTGAAAAAACGAGAAACCTTGATTCTTCAGTATTGTTTTTTTTTTTTTTTTTGCTTTTACAAGTAAAATTATTTGGAATAAGTTTTTTAATCAAATCAACATGTCAGCTTTCCATTAATATCACAGCACTGAAACTGCTCTTATGATTTTACATGACTTCCGTGTAATAGTGATTTGGGGAGTTTAACAGTATTGTGTTGTTATAACTTAGCACAGTATTTGATATTGTGGATCATGAAATACTTCTAGACAGACAAGAAAACTGGGTCAGACTATCAGGAATGGTGCTTATACTTAGATCACAAAACCCATATAACCTGTGGAGTTACACAAGGATCGGTTTTAGGTCCTCTGCTATTCAACTTATACATGCTTCCTCTTTGTCTAATTCTCTAGGACTATGGAATTGCTTATGATAGCTGTACCGATGATACCCCAATCTACAAATCATTGTAATCCTATAGATGTGATATGTTAATGCGAAAAAGGAAAAAACATGCATCAAACTTCCTTCAAGTAAATAAAGCAAAAAATGAAATTATTTTTGGCAATAAAGAAAGTAGGTCTGTGGTCAGCGCTTATCTTGAGCCTAGGGCACTGAAAAAATAATCTCCATGTGAAGGATCTTGGCGTAGTTATTGACTAGGATTAAAATTTCAATGGTAACATCAAGGCTGTAACAAAAAATCTTTTTAGCATCTTAAAAACATAACTAAAATGAGAAACTTCACATGTAGACAAGAGTTTACATAACAAGTAGAAAAGTTTATTCATGCTTTTATTTCTTATAGTGTGGACTATTGTGATGCACTTTTGACCAACCTTCCTAATAGGACCATTAGACATTTACAACTCATTTAAAATGTTGCTGCTCGACACCAAGAAGAGACAACACCTTACTCCAAACCTTAAGTCCCTCACTGGCTTCCAGTTAAATATAGAATAGAATTTAAGGCCCTGCTTAGTGTTTACACAAGTGATGGGAAGTTTGGATCATATTAGTGACTCTTCTTTGAATCTCGTTCATCAAAATGAACAAATCTTTTTTTGACTCGTTTAGTTCATTTCATTCTTTTGATCATTACGCAGCTAAAGATATATTATGATAAACATTAAACTACTACTACCACTCAGTCGGGAGGGCCGAAGACTATCGTGTGTTTCCTCTAAACCATGCCAACTGCATCTCTTCGAATTACTCGCTCACGCATCGTTGGGGGCGGCGTAACACACTTGGAGGAGAGGGCTATCAGCTCCTCCCACTTGCGTGAGCTCACAGATGTCCCTGATTGGCTGTAGAGTCGTGATTAATGTGGGAGCACCAAGTACCTCTCATCCCTCCCCTGTGAGAGAGCTCGGCCAATCAGCTCTCTCTAGACCTCCGGCTGCGAGAGGTTACAGCATCACCGGGAATCGATCTTGCGATATCAGGATGATAGGGCGAGCACTTTAAAACTGTGCCACTTGGAGGCCCAACCTTTCATATCTTCTGGTCTGAATCATTCGTTCTTTTGAATCTATTGAACTGCACAGTGCCTATGGGAGTCACGTGACAAAAGAATGAACGATTCGGATTAAAAGACTCAAAGGTAACTAGTCACTTATGTTTCCTGCACATAACCTACGGAGGTTTTGCGATGCTTTGCGCATGAACGCCAAATTCATGCGCAATTTGAAAAAAATAAAAAATTAACAAATCACTCTCTATGACGTGTCCATCCCAATGGTATGGACCCAAAATATATCAGCTAGATGTTTGCCAAATACACATCTGGTACGGGCCTCAGATCTGCAGGAATTGGTCAGCTAGTGGTGTCCAGAGTCTGAACTGAACACTGTGAAACTGTTTTTAGCCCTCATGCAACCCGCCGCTGGAATCAGCTTCCTCTGGAACTCAGACTTGCCAAAATGTGCCCACTTTTAAAACTACTAATGTTTTTCTACTCCTTTTAATTACTCTTTAATTGATTAATTATGTATTTTATGTACCAATATAAGTTGGTTGTATTTATGTTTTATCTTAACTATTTTTAAAAGTTTTTTTCTTAAGTATAATGCATTATGTAAAGCACTGTAAATTGCACCATTCCTTGTATGGTGATGAAGGAAAAACAAGCAAAAACTAAAAGTACAGTTTAAGATACTGATCATTTTTAGCAGTGATGATAAAAATTAATTTGCCAGCTTTCATTTATGCAACGTCTCTGTGTTAGTGCACAGGTGTGTCTATGAGCAAAGATGAGGTTTCTGTCCTGTGATGCCTTTTAAGGTCATTCCGATGACAAGCTTGTTTCACTTGCACGTTTAACCAGTCATGACCACCTCTACTTTGTTAACATGCTCATGTTTGCTGAGATCATAGAAAATCAGAAAAAACTCTTCCAGCACTATGAAGAGTCATACGGATATTCTCCTGTGTGAATGCGCTGGTGTTGTTGGAGATGATCCTTTCGATTAAAACTCTTCCCACACAGTTGACAGTGATACGGTTTCTCTCCTGTGTGAATACGCCGGTGTCGCTGGAGATCATTCTGTTGATTAAAACTCTTCCCACACTGCGAGCAGTGATATGGCTTCTCTCCTGTGTGAATGCGCTGGTGTGTGTAGAGATGACTGCGCTGGCTGAAACTCTTTCCACACTGCGAGCAATGATATGGCCTCTCTCCTGTGTGAATGCGCTGGTGTGTTTGAAGATCACGTTGTTGATTAAAACTCTTACCACACTGTAAACAGTAAAGCAGTTTCTCTCCTGTGTGAATGCGTTGGTGTAGTTGAAGACGATCCTTTCGATTAAAGTTCTTCCCGCAGTGTGAACAGTTATACGGCTTTTCTCCTGTATGAATTCGCTGGTGTCGCTGGAGATCGTTCTGCTGATTAAACTTTTTTCCACACTGTGGGCAGTGATACGGCTTCTCTCCTGTGTGAATGTGCAGATGTTTTTGGAGATTAAATTTCCGATTAAAACTCTTCCCACATTGTGAGCAGTGATACGGCTTCTCTTTTGCGTGAAGACACTGGTGTTGCTTGAGATCACTCTGTCGACTGAAACTCTTTTTATGTTGTGAACAATAAGCCTTATCTTCTGTGTGAATGCGCTGATGTTGTTGAAGACCATCCTTTCGATTAAAACTCTTCCCACACAAAGGACACTGATACGGCTTCTCTCCTGTGTGAATGCGCTGGTGTCTCTTGAGATCATTCTGCTGATTAAAACTCTTTCCACACTGCGAGCAGTGATATGGCTTATCTCCTGTGTGAATGCGCTGGTGTGTGTGGAGGTGACTCAGCTGATTGAAACTCTTTCCACACTGCGAGCAGTGATACGGCTTCTCTCCTGTGTGAACGCGCTGGTGTGTTTGAAGAT
This sequence comes from Clarias macrocephalus, assembly GCA_011419295.1. Taxonomy (NCBI): domain Eukaryota; kingdom Metazoa; phylum Chordata; class Actinopteri; order Siluriformes; family Clariidae; genus Clarias; species Clarias macrocephalus. The sequence goes on from JAAGKR010001398.1 coordinate 29,436, forward strand.
CACGCTGTTGATTAAAACTTTTTCCACAGTGCGAACAGTGATACTGTTTCTCTCCTGTGTGAATGCGCCGGTGTAGCTGGAGACGATCCTTTCGATTAAAACTCTTTCCACAGTGTGAACAGCGATATGGCTTCTCGCCTGTGTGAATGCGCTGGTGTCGCTGGAGATCGTTCTGCTGATTAAAACTCTTTCCACACTGTAAGCAATGATACGGCTTCTCTCCTGTATGAATGTGTTGATGTTTTTGCAGATTAAATTTGCGATTGAAACTCTTTCCACATTGAGAGCAGCGATACGGCTTTTCTCTTGTGTGAATACGCTGGTGTCGCTGGAGATCGTTCTGCTGATTAAAACTCTTTCCACAGTGCGAACAGCGATACGGCTTCTCTCCTGTATGAATGCGCTGGTGTCGCTGGAGATCGTTCTGCTGATTAAAACTCTTTCCACACTGCGAGCAGTGATACGGCTTCTCTCCCGTGTGAATTTGCTGATGTTTTTGAAGATTAAATTTTCGATTAAAACTCTTTCCACATTGTGAGCAGTGATGCAGCTTCTCTCCTGTGTGAATACGCTGGTGTCTCTGAAGAGCATTCTGCTGATTAAAACGCTTTGCACATTGTGAGCAGTCGTATGGCTTCTGTCCTGTGTGAATGCGCTGGTGTGTTTGAAGATTACGCTGTTGATTAAAGCTTTTTCCACAGTGCGGACAGTGATACAGCTTCTCTCCTGTATGAATGCGACGGTGTAGCTCGAGACGATCCTTTCGATTGAAACTCTTTCCACAGTCTGAACAGCGATACGGTTTCTCTCCTGTGTGAATGCGCCGGTGTAGCTGGAGACAATCCTTTCGATTAAATCTCTTTCCACAGTGTGAACAGCGATACGGCTTCTCTCCAGTGTGAATACGCTGGTGTCGCTGGAGATCGTTCGGCTGATTGAAACGCTTTCCACACTGTGAGCAGTGATACGGCTTCTCTCCTGTGTGAATGCGCTGATGTTGCTGGAAATTTCTCAACCGATAGAAACTCTTCCCACACTGAAAGCAGTGATGTTGCTTATCTCCTGCAGAAATGCATTGGTGTGTTTTAAGGGTATTTTTATTACCAAAACTCTTTCCGCAGTCTGAGCAGTGGTGATTGTCCTTCTGTATATCATTGTGAGAAGTGTCAGAATTTAGAGGTTCAGATGATGTTGGCTGGCTACTGGAGCCTTTGGAAGTGATCTGTAGCTCATATTTAATTTCTCCAGGTTCCTGCAGTCTTGCATATTCTTCATGGTGGCACCTCTGGATGTGTCTGTCTAGGTAAATTTCAGATGCATGGGAAAAAGGACAAGCGAAGCAGGAAAAGACTTCCAACAGAGCACTGTTTAATTCTGGAGAAGTGAAAAGACAAATATCAAAAGGTGAAGATGAAATGCAACAAGATACTAAAATGTAACAACACTAAATTCAAATGAGTGTTTGAGGTTCAGAAAAACCGTTCGGTTCCGGGAGCATGTTCGTAATTTGGAATTGTTCTTAAGTCTGGCAAAGTGAGTCTTATACACCTTTGACACAAATATACAATGTGTAAAGCATGCCAATCATTTGACAAAATCTCTGCCCCCTTTGCCCACACTGCCAAACACAGTAACCTGTAATGTGTCCAAAAACTGTAACCGCGCCTAAGAAAATGAATCTCACATGTCAAATGTAACAGCGTTGCCTTTAAATCGCAAGAGAAATCCCGGACACCATATTCTCTCAGTTTTTTTTCACACTGTATTAGACTGTGAAAGTTTATTGAGGATTATCCGAAATTAGGATTATTCATCATGCGAACAGCTTTACAGGACAGCCATTTTTTTACCATTGTGCTCCCAGACTGATTCATTAAAATCGGTGAGGCCGACTCATTTCTCCCACACACCCATACACATACATATGCATATAAAATTGCATATAAATGTAAATATTGGTATCTGGTGTAATGCAGTTTCTATTTTTTTGTACAATATATGTAAGCTACCTCATCTGTTCGTAACTCGAGTGTTCCTAAGTCGGGGACTACCTATACTTATTATTACGATTTCCAAAGTACAAAGTACTCTATTCCATACCTCAAGAAATTCAACAACAGAAAATACAGCAAGTCCCAGACTTATGAACGAGTCCCATTCCAGGAGCACGTTCCCAAGTCAGATTTGTTTGTATGTCGGACAAAGTGATTCACACACAGCTCAGGGACACCAGGATGGCCCTATTCTAGCTCTAGAATAATGAAGAATATAGCAGGGGATAGAGTCTTTTCTTACAAAACTTCGCCATCTATGGAATAATTCTCCAATTACTATTTTCAGACTAAGGTACAGTCTTAACCGTTCAGTTAAAACATTGGTTTATTTAAGCATTTTGTTAAAAAGCTTAAATAGAGGATAAAGGTGCAGATCTTTCATTTGTAATTTGTGAGACCTAAAGTTGAGCTATACATGTTAGACCTTATGCCTGATTGGATGCCAGTGCCTGATCCTGACAAACATTGACTGTCAGAGCTCCACTATACAATCTTAATTTAACAGATGAATGTGTGGACAAAATGTGTATGGATTAACATACTTTACCATTTTTCGAGCACTTTTTGTTCCAAAGGTGGTCAAACGCAGGATTGCATCCTTTGGCATAGTCCTCTTCAGACCATATCAAGAGCTCCTGTCCTGGGTTAATGGGGCGACAGCAATGAAACAAAACCTCCCCTCGATACTGAAATGCCACAAGATTCTGTTCTTCAATATTACAGGAACAATTCACATACCTAAAAGAATGAGACAAAGTGGCAGAAAAGGTAAAAATCAAATAATGTTATAGACTAGTTGAAAGTATGGGGAAGATGTGATGAGACATGCAGAAAGAAGATGAAGTTTGGAGTTTTAAAACCAACAACTAAACAAACACCTAACAACCGGTGTATTCCTCACCTCATCCAGTTTGTACAGGTTTGTCTTTTGGCATCTATGTATTCTTCACACTGCCTGCCTCTGTCTATCTGTAGAAAAATTACACATTTACTTTCCTTCACTTAATTAATATGCTTCTGGTGTAATCATACTTTTTTTTTCTTCTAACCCTGATGCCATTATGAATATTGATACCTTCTGAGACAAATGCACTAGATTTCCATAGTTTAAAAAAAATCTGGTTAGAAAAATTATTGTAATTACACACACACATTTTATATATATATATATATATATATATATATATATATATATATATATATATATATATATATACTGTATTCACTGCTCAAAAAAATAAAGGGAACACTTAAACAACACAATGTAACTCCAAGTCAATCACATTTCTGTGAAATCAAACTGCCCACTTAGAAAGCAACACTGATTGACAATCAATTTCACATTCTGTTATGCAAATGGCATAGACAACAGGTGGAAATTATAGGCAATTAGCAAGACACCCCCAATAAAGGAGTGGTTCTGCAGGTGGTGACCACAGACCACTTCTCAGTTCCTATGATTTCTGGCTGATGTTTTGGTCTCTTTGAATGCTGGCGGTGCTTTCACGCTAGTAGTAGCATAAGACGGAGTCTACAACCCACACAAGTGGCTCAGGTAGTGCAGCTCATCCAGGATGCCACATGAATGCGCGCTGTGGCAAGAAGGTTTGCTGTGTCTGTCAGCGTAATGTCCAGAGCATGGAGGTACTACCAGGAGATGTTCAACTTCACATGTTCATCAAACCACTCTGTCACCAGTCATGCTATGTGTATTGGTGCATTATCATCCTGATACATGGCACCGCCTTCAGGATACGATGTTTGAACCATTGGGTGCACATGGTCCTCCAGAATGGTTCGGTAGTCCTTGGCAGTGACGCGCCCATCTAGCACAAGTATTGGGCCTAGGGAATGCCATGATATTGCAGCCCAAACCATCACTGATCCACCTCCATGCTTCACTCTAGGCATGCAACAGTCTGGGTGGTACGCTTCTTTGGGGCTTCTCCACACCTTAACTCTTCCGAATGTGGGAAAGACAGTAGAGGTGGACTCATCAGAAAACAATACATGTTTCACATTGTCCACAGCCCAATTGAAACCTGCGTTTGGCATTGGTACGAGTGACCAAGGGTTTGGCTACAGCAGCCCGGCCATGTACATTGACCTGGTGGAGCTCCCGACGACCAGTTTTGGTGGAAACAGAAGAGTTGAGGTGCACATTTAATTCTGCAGTGAGTTGGGCAGCTGTGGTTTTATGTTTTTTTGTATACAATCCAGGTTAGCACCCGGACATCCCTTTCAGACAGCTTCCTCTTGCGTCCACAGTTACTACTGTTGGATGTGGTTCATCCTTCTTGGTGGTATGCTGACATTACCCTGGATACCGTGGTTCTTGATACCTCACAAAGACTTGCTGTCTTGATCACAGATGCGCCAGCGATACCCGCACCAACAATTTGTCCTCTTTTGAACTCTCTTTTGAATACATCACCCATAATGTTGTGTGCATTGCAAGATTTTAAGCAAAACCTGTACCATTACTCTGCTAATTAAACCTTCACACTCTGCTCTTGCTGGTGGAATGTGCAATCAATGAAGATTGGTCACGAGGCTGGTTAAATTTAGCCATGAAACCTCCAACACTAAATTGGCCAAGGTTTCAGTTTCATTGTCCATCCCTCTATATATAATGCATGATCTGGGGTTATATTGATGTGTTGTGATACATACATATAACACACATATATATTAGTTGTACGTTTGTTCTTTCAGCACTGATATTTTGGTCACATATTTTTAGCGAGCTCCACAAAATGTAATATTTTAACTCCACAAAATTTACACTGCATCTCAAAAAAATGTATATAGTAAAAAAAAGTACATTTTCTTTTGTGATTTATTTTTAAAAGTAAAACGCTCATATATTCTAGATTCAGAAAATGTAAAGTGAAATATTTCAAGCCTTTTTGTTTAAATTAACAGCTCATGAACATAAAAAAATATTTTACAAACATTACAAAATATTAGAATAGGGATAGCAACAGGGATGACCAGAGGCTTTAAGAATATTGTCAAGAAAACCCACTTCAAGAACTTGGGAGTCGGTGCATCAAGAGCCACCATGCACAGAAAGTGGGACACAACTGTTGATTTCCTTGCATCAAAGCCACTCCTGAACCAGAGACAACATCAGAAGTGTCTTACCTGGGCTAAGGATAAAAAAAAGACTGGACTGTTGCTCAGTGGTTAAATTTAGAATTTTCGGGATTGTGATTTAACATTTGGACAGTAACATTTCAACACAAGTGGGTTTGGGTTGTTAATTTTGTCAGTTAAATAAGTCAGTAAGGGAATTATTGTTTATCCCATTTAACAGTCAGACACAGGCATTTGCATTGTCAAGGGTCGTCTGTAGGACTGAAACGATTCCTCGAGTAAATCGAGTAATTCGATTACAAAAAATGATCGAGGCAAAATCTTCTCCCTCGAAGCTTCGTTTAATTAATTTTAAAAGCTTGCGTTATGTTTTGGCGCAATTATTTACTGACAGCGCACTTTTGACACAACGCGCTTCCGGATGCAAGCTGCCAGTAAACACCAACGAAGAAGAAGCGCTTACGTCACCCACAAAGCGGAAGGAGACGCAAACAGTTAGCAGTGTATTGATTTGAGCGAGCGTTCTGTTGTGGGCTGCAAAATGGAAGGGAGCAATAAAATTATCAGCGAGGCCAAGGGAAGAAGAAAGCCGCAAGCGAAAACGGTAGAAAATGTCAGTAAAGGCTTATGTTATGCCTGAGGTGTAGATTGTGAAACTTTTAGTTGCACAACTTAGTGTTTTTGTATAATTATTTATTTTAATGTGTGCCTTAGTTTTTTTATCCTTAAAGTCATTTGAAAAACTTTTTTTTTTTTTGCATCCGAGAAAAGTATTTAAAATAAGAATGTATGGTGCTGTAATGCACTTAATTAATCTCAGTCAACTTTAATACCCCTGTCTCACCTACGTGGTTTCGCGCGGTGGCCGGAAGTTCGGTTCTTCATGATGCACGAGTTTTGGCGCTGCGATTACGTTTCCATCTTTCTGCGCGAAAAAAATAAATATGTTTAAGCCGCCTTAAAAACATGTTTATACATAAATAAAATACATGTTTCATTTTTTTGGCGGAGCTTGCAGAACGTCGGCAGGCAGTCGGGCAGCTCACGGTGCCTAACACCACATCTCACTGCGAGTCAAACCGCATAGGTGAGAGAGGGGTATAAACTATTCCTTGTATTGTGAATAATGACAATATTTATTTTTGATAAAATGCTGTATGCATTTAAAAAATAAAAGTAGATCTTTCTAAAAAGAAAACCAATTAATCTTTGTTTCTCTTATATATTTTACATTGCTGTTTAATTAAGCAAAAGTGCATTTTATCCGATTACTCGATTAATCAATTAAATTTTTGGTAGAATACTCGATTACTAAAATATTCGATAGCTACAGCCCTAGTGGTCTGTACACCGTGATGTCCCCTGATGGTGGGCCTGCATTAAGACCCACACATTTGTTTTTCTGCAGCTCATTTATGTAAATTAGTCAGTAAAATTATATCTAAAAAAAAAAAGATCATTACATTAGTTTGAAGTAGACTGTGCACGAACCGAGTTTTAAGTCGATGGACCTGAATGTGTGTTTAAAATGTCTTCACAGATCAATGTCAGGAAAAAGAATTATATTGTTTGACATTACCATCATCAAGTGGTAATATTTTTTTTCCTTCAACAATATGCAAGCATTAAAAATCTTTATAATAAATTTATAACAAACTCACCACCCATGAGTATCCACTATTCATTGTTTCCTCCCGATCTACCGGCTCTCCCTGGTCAGGTCCGAAGTGCACACCTACTGGAACAGTCTCCCCCTTATTAAACACTCCTAAGCCTTTGCCAGGAATACTGGACTTCTGAATCTCTAGTCCAGGAGGAAGAGTTTTTCTGGCTCGGTCAGGGACTCCAATAGGAATAGGTGTATCAGGGTTATAGGGGGGTGGTCTACGAACCTCACACTTGTTAAAGAAGGATTTGCAAACCTCACAGTCTGGGAACAGAGAAAACACAATGGGAAGAAGTGATGTCCAAATGTAAATATAACATGTATATCTGAGAATGTATATGTCCAAAATAGCTTGCCAGAAAGATTCACTGAGCACCATCAGGAGGACCAAGAACACACAGAACATGAAAAAATGTTACGAGTAGAATATTTTCATTTTCATTTGAGCCTAAACAAGTGGTCAGATATGAAGCTCGCGAGATAAGCAAATCAGGTTTATCAAGACAGGAGTGCAGAACTTTGTAATCCTTTAGAGCATCCTCAATACCTACCTGTTCAAGGACATGGTTGTTTATTATTAAATTAAAGTAAATTAGGTTACTTCTTCGTTTATATTTTTGGAAATAGAACAAACTAAACCCGTTACAGATACCAATATTCATACTCGTATTTCCTCCCATTCAAGGGGCATTCTTGTTCTCGTTCTCATTCTATCCATCACAGACAGTCATGGTCATCTGTAAGCGCATTCACATGTGGCGGTTCGAGAAATTTAACATGGTGAGGACGTTTAAAATTATTTGAAGGAGTCCCGAGTATTAGTTGGTACATTTCCTGAGATGATTGGTACTAAATCTCAGTGGATAATGTCAGGGTTTAATAATGAGTGTCTTACAGAGGTAGTCTTTACTGTCAGGATCTTCTTCTTTAATGGAGAAAAATTCAGGTGTGGCGTCAAGGTCGAGGACATGGTTGTAGATGTTCAGCTCCAGCGTCTCCTCTTTCTTCACACAGACTTCTGATTCATCGGCCGTTCCTCCATCTGAAATCTCTTTTTTCACATCCTTACACACCTGAAAATCAACAACACTTTCAGAAAAGACTTCAGATTTCCTTTCTTCATCCCTTTCCCATCCTTTTCTAATGCCATATGAGGCTGTAAATAATTAGCAGAGCAGCTTGAGGCTAGCAGTAAAATAAGGCAATACAACACAAACACTGCTCAAAAAAAAATATTGTTACTGATGTTTTTGTATCACACCTCCATGTGAAGCGTTACCTGAGAGGGGGCAGGATGAGGAGCCTGAGACTTCCTGGAGGAGCGCCGTCTATCTCCTGCTGAACTCATTGTAACTCCACTAAACATAAATTAATAATAACAACAACAACAACAGTAATAATAATAATAATAATAATAATAATAATAATAATAATAATTTAGATATTTCTATGAAAATGAAAGGGAACACAGGGAACATTTAAATCTGTTCATAAGCACTTTCCTAATCCTTAACAGTGAGTTAATGCTATTAAAAAGTTTTATATCTATATTTGAACCAAATATATTAGAATATATTTAAATATATTTGACCTATATAGAGAGTCAAATATAGTTCACATTTAAACCAGACTGCTAGCTGCTAGATCGTTTCATATATTATTTTTTTAAATCCTGATTAGTGCAAAGTGACAGCAAAGAATGATTTATAAGTTATGACCATTTAAAATACTTAAAACATACAATTACATGTTCGCGACACTAAAACACCTCGCTATGTGCGAAACACAAATCACTGGTTATTGTATAAACAGTGCACTATACAGTGTGCACACGGCTTTAGGTTATACTGAACGCAGTGCACTTACACTGGATAGTGCACATCCATTTGGAATTCAGCCATACAGCTTCAGTTTAACTTACCTCTGTGTTTACAGCAGAGTGAGGATATAATTAATCAGAAATAGACGCAAAACGAGCTTTACATTTTAACTTAGGGACTAACTGCAAATCACTGTTAGAAAGACGTGAGAATGTGATGATTAGGTCTGTCAGTTAATGACGTTCAAGCCAACTACGCCTTTTTCTTCGCCAACGTTTTCTGGCGATTGGAGAAGCGGTTACTGGACGCGATACCGCCACCACCTGGACTGAAGTGGTGTTTCAGGGTGAATAACGCATAATTCTAAAATCCATCCATCCATCCATCCAGGAACCTCCGTAGTCCAACCGTGAGGTAGAGGAGGAGGAGGAGGAGGTGGAAGTCAGTGGTGACTATTGTTTTATTCCCCTTTTTATGACCGTAGTAGGACCTCTAATTTGCCTAATCTGCATATCTTTTGGACTGTAGGAGGAAACCTGAGTACACGGAGGAAACCAAACAAGCACGGGGAGAACATGCAAACTCCATGCACACAGACCCTGTGGTATCAATTGAACCTAGACCCTGGATCTGCAAGGAAACAATGCTAACCACTAAGCCACCGTGCCGCCATATTCTAACAAACTTCTACTAATTGCAATAACTTTACTTCTTTACTTTACTAACTCTACTAATTGACATACTTTACTTCTTTAAATCCTCTTTTTAAAAGATCTAATTTCTTTCTCACAAGAACTTCATTTTCAATAACACATTAAAGATTATCATTTGGGAAAAGACTCTTGTGCAGCAATCACATGCAAAAACCCTCAGCACCACCAAACAACCGTTGTTGGGTCCTTGAGCAAGGCCCTTAACCCTCTATGCTCCAGAGATGTCACATAGTGGCTTCTTAACAAGCTGGGATATGCAAAGAAATGACATGATATGTGCTATAATGCAAAATATGTATAGAATATGTTATATAATATATCTAATAATATATATAGAATAGCTAGTTTCAACCAAGCAGTTTGATTGGACAAGAGGCATTCCATGAGTGATGAAATAGTAAATAATAGCCCTGGGACCACTAGCTTGTTTACTCACCATGCAAAGCATGCAACTGCACGGGGCCCAGCAGGCTTATGGTTAATGACACACTTTTGTCAAAGCGTGTCATTTAAAGCTGAAAGGTTTTGATCTAGAATTTATCTTACAATGTGGTGGAGAAATGACAAAAATTACCCAAAATTTATGAGGCTGACTGTGTATGTACAAATAATAAGCTTATTGAATGTCTGTATTAAAATAAAATGTACTATGTAATATGATATAAAATATCATAAGGTCAAAAGTTATAATATACCGCAACATAGTAAATAATATAATATGCCATACATTATCTATATAACATGGAATATGATACATACTATGGGGTGGGCAAGTATACAGTAAGAATAGTATAGTAATGATACAGTACAGTACAAAATAAGAACATTACAGTGTGTAACATATAAAATGAATACCAAAAGTCTCAATACAATTGCACTGGATTCGAGTCTGGTGACCGAGGGACAAAGCCATACACTGCAGAAGTCCTTGGTCTTCTTTGGACTTGAGGTACTGCTACACAGTTTAGAACTGTGTTTGGTGTCACTTTTGGCATCCATTATAAATGCAAAAATATAAAGAATTTTTTTTTCACTATGAGTGTCCCCAGTATGGCAGACAATGTTCTCCATATTGTCCCTCACTGTCCTGTCCACCACTGTGTCCCTCTGACTCCTAGTTACAGAGCATGTTGTAGCATTCACCTTATTTCTGCAAATGTCTAATCCAGAGTAACAATTTTTATCTCATTATAAAAATCTGAGCATTTGAGGGTTTAAGGCTTTGCTCAAAAGCACAACATTGGGTCTTAAAACTGTGGTACAATGCCTTAACCACTGAGCTACCCCTGCCCCATATTACGGATATTACTCACTAGTTTCCTTCTGTAGTCCTCTTTACTCTCTAAGGTTTTATCCTTCAGCAACTTTTACATTCCCCTCATGCTGTTCCGTGCACCAAGCTTTAGCTTAGCCCGCGGCCAAAAACACTTAAATTGTCTTTGTCTATAACCTTGATGGGGGAGCTCAACATTTCCTGTGGGACTGACTGACTTACTGTGTAAGTTTATGTCTTGGCTCTCCTTTATCCTTTCTATGTATGCTATAAGACTTGTTCCCAGGGTTGTAATGACCTTCTAGGCTAAATAGTGGCAGGTAAAAAAAATCACTAATTTAGGAATCCTGATTGTTGTGGGATATATGCATATTAACATCTTTGGCAACCTCTATCACAACAACTGAAGTACTTGGATTTCCTGCATAGGAGGATGAACACTCCTCCTACCCCATGGCCCATATCATTTCAGAGCATTCTAGCAGGGTCTCCTGGAGGACAATCAGAGCAATGCTTCCCCACACAATCATGGACAGGCCACCAAGGAGAGGCTGAAGGTATTTGAAGCATTCCCGCTCCTGATGACAAGAGGAAGCATGTAGTGGTTCCAGGAGCATTGGAAATTGTGTCCCGGGAGTCAACTAGCACGTTTGCCCCATTGGGTCACCTGGCTGACAAGGTGGCCTGAAAGTAGCAGGCAATCACAGCCACACTTGAGGAGCGACGTGGCTTGTGAAGAGAGAGCCAGAACTATCTGCTTGGCTGAATGTCTATAGAACTAAACAAACATGCTTCTATGTAGCTAAATAGGGAAGCAAGGAAAGAGCACAGGCTGGAGCTATTTTGATTTTCATTGACAAAAAAGAATTTATGAGTTTTTTTTAAAGGAAAAAAAAACTCTCTCTGAAACTTAGTGCCTCACTCCATGTTTAAATAGTCAGAAAACATATCCTGCACAAAGCTGACTGGACACACACACATACACACACACTAAAGTTTACAGCAACTTTCAAAACTCCCAAAAATCTTTGCTTCAGGGTAAATTTTTATTCACTGCCCAATTTGGCAACATGCAGTGTCATGACCAGTAGAAGGCGCTGCAGGTTTGGGTTTAAAATATTAGGCTCTCATTTCAGATAGTTGTGGTAATCCTAATACACGCGCGCACCGACGCGCGCGCAGGTGGCGCAAGGAAAGCAGAAGAGGAGGCAGGTGCGCACGGACAGACGGCATTGGAGCCGTTGCTGCGCGCGCTGACTCTGTCCCATACATCATCGTTTATTACAAAGACAGAAGAGAAAACAACAAAGGAAAATAGGGAATAAATAAGAACAGAAGAAATAAGCACAGTGGAGAGGGAGAAAGGCTCGGGGGACCGCGGCGATGGCCGGCGGCCGGAGGGGGCTCGTGGCCCCGCAAAACACTTTTCTGGAGAATATAGTGAGGAGATCAAACGGTAAGAAATGCGCGCGCACCCCACAGTAGACTCTGTGTTGTTTTTAGACGTTTCCATGACATTAGAGATCTACAGCCATTATTATAGTTACTACAGTTATATATTACACTCATACACCTGTGTATATATTATAAGCCTTTTTATTTTTCAGTCCACGGTTCTCTAACATTAAAGTGTAAATAATGTCTCAGATTTAACTTCATTAATAATTTAACATTATTTTCATGGAGTCTTTTCTTTCAGTTTTTTAGTCTTATAGATTACTTATAAAATAAATCTATCTTTCATTTATAAGAAGATAATTAATTAAATGCTGCAAAGTGGCTTAGTGGTCGCCTTGCCCCTACAGTGTCCGGGTTTGATTCCCTCCTCAGGGTCTGTGTGCATGGAGTTTGCATATTCTTCCCAGTGCTTGGTGGGTTTCCCCAGGGTACTTCGGTTTCTTCCAAGAGTGTAAAGACAAGATGATTGTGCTAACTGCCATTTTCAAATTACCTATAGTGTGTAAATGTTGACTGGAGGTCCTACCACGGTCTTAAAAATGTAAATAAATACAATGGTCACAGAGGTTTCTAGATGGATGGAATTAGTTAATTACTTAAGATTGTTTGTTTAACTGAAAGAGACCTATAGTTTTTAAAAATATATTTTGCTGCTTATTAGGTGCAGTTATTAAATGGTTAGTGTTACACCTAATAAAGAAATGTTGTACAAGCTTGCTCATTTGTACAGCTTACAGCTTATTGTATCAATAATACTAAACTAGTAAAACAGGACCTGTACAAACTAAAACATATAGAATATGTACCATCCAGCATATTATTATGAATAAATAATAATGGCACATTATTATGAATAAATAAAGTTATATATGTGTTGTTACTGCAATAATGTTAATTATTCAGTGTTACTGTCTTTATAATTTAACATTTAATATAATATAACATTTCATATAATATAACATTTAATATATGCAAATAATAATAATAAAAATGTTCAAACAGTTTCACTAACTAAACAATTTTACTTGTGAATTTGTACAGCAGATGTGAATTAGGTCCATGCATGTGGTATAACGCTTTAAATCAGTGCTGCCAGCTGCATGAGTTTTAAGCTGAATTTGATGGCTTCTTAAGTTCTATCATGTTTTCTTTTTTTTTTTTTTTATTCTCATAGAGTTTTAAATAAAAACAAGAGCAATTTAGGATCTTTGTGAAAGAACACTTATATTTCAAAGAAAATGTGTATTTTAATTTTATTTATAGATATATAAATATATATATATATTTGAAACCTTGTCCATAGCACATTGATCTCAAACACACATTTCTAGATGTTATATCAGACTTCTATGGTGTTCTTAATTTTCCAAAAGCTGCAATAAAACAAAAGAAAGTCTGAATACAGTTTATTAATACACAGAATGTAGGTGGAGGTTGCAGGTGTAGTTTGTCTGATGAGCCTTAATAAATTAGCTGATATTTAAATGCAATTTTCAGCCAAATCAAGAAGCACATTTGAGCTGCATCTCCAGACTTTGTACATAAATTAAACCCATATCTGTGTCATAAGGGTATAATATACATTTTCTTAGAAAAAAATATCCCTTAAGCCTAAACTTTTTATATGAATTTAGTTGTAAGCTCTTTTCGTCAGTGATATGTAGTTACACAGATAAAGTTGCAAGAAAGTTCCTATTTTTTCCCCTATTTTTAGCTGTCACAGGTTCACTGTGTTCTTGTACACTTTTAGCTGACCCTGTAAACATGGCATTTGTTTAGCAGTGTACTGTGCAGAGTGTATTTCCAATCCAAAAAATGTTGCTTTAACCCTTCTTTTCTGTTTAACTTTTCAGTTTGGACATTATCACATAGACAGACAGGTACAGACCTTATGAAGAAATACACTTCCTCTTTAATCACTTTTTCACCTCTGCATTCAATGATCTGTTCTATACCAATTTCTGTTAATTTACAGTTTCACTCATCAATAATATCGTCCTATAGAGAAATTATATTCAACGGTGTTACATCTTCTTACGATGGATGAATGAATCATCGTAAAATAACAAATGTTGGCATGGAACGTTTCTTTTTAGTTTTTCCCTCCATAGTGATGTTTGTGTGTGTTGGGGGGGGTGGGGGTTTTGGGGAGGGCTTTGTGGTTTCAGTTGAAATAAAAAACACATCTGTGTGTGAAGACCATCCCGTTTACACACCTAGCAGAGTGTTAACGTACATCATGTTACAGATATTCTTGTCACATTATTTTCCAAAAATGTTGCACTTGATTGCATTGACATCCTGACCAGAATATTAAACTATTAAATGTGTATTCTGCATTGTCTGATTCGGCACATTGTATAATTGTTCACTTTGCTAAAGACACACAAAGTCTATGAACATGAGTTAATGAGTTAATGGTTAAAGAACTACAGTATGCCTGTTGGCAAAATCCATAACAGTGGTAACAAATCCAGATTCTTTTTCCTGATAATGAGTTAGTAAGACATCAAAAGACTAATGAACGACACTGTACAAAAAAGTGCATAAAAACAAAACAAAAACATAAAATTACATGGTTTATCATGCAGCAATGTATTTTTGAAGAATAACACTTGTTTATAAAGTGCGCATAATATACGGCGGCACATTTAAGTGTTCTTCGTTCCCTCTGATGCAGAAATCTACAACACAACTTCCATTTCAAAAGGGTTTCAGGAAAACCCCCTACACAAAGCTAGAACTGGTAAACATCTACAGTACCACAGAGAAATGCTTACTTTGAAAAGATTAGATACATTTGTATAGATTGTTACAATTTAGGCATAGAAAGGTCAATCCATCCATCTACTTATCCATCAAGCCACTGATTTTTTCATCCCTTTCTTCACCTTGTACACATTTCCCTTTGTGTGTCCAGCCATGCTACCACCAACTCACAAATTCATCCAACTCAAAATGCTTTCATTCATTTATCAGTCCATCCCTCTATCATTTCATTTAATCACGTATCATCTATAAAGCCAATTGTTTGTCCATGCGTCTACTTTTGCATCCATCTGTCCATTCATCTGTCCATCTTAGTACATTTTCTGAATGACGATAGCTTCTGTGAGAGAGAACCTATTATAACAAATAAATGACGTGTATGAAGTTTGCAAGTTCACAAGCGGTTTTTTCTTTTAAAATCTTGTTTATGTTTTCTCAAATCTCAGTGATAATCATTATAAATTCCATTAATAAGAATGCAAGCCAAAACATTTTCCATGTTCAGAAATTGACCTAATGTCAGGAGTAGTATTACCCTAAGCTCAAAACAGCCTTTCCGTAATCTATTTATTATTGGTTTTAAAGATGCACAGAAAGAAAATAATAAAATTGTTAAAACATGTTGGTTAATATGCACCTGGATTTTCTTTCTCGCTTCTGTATTTATTTCCACAGATACAAACTTTGTGCTGGGAAATGCTCAGATTGTGGACTGGCCCATTGTCTACAGTAATGATGGATTCTGCAAGCTGTCTGGATACCACCGGGCTGAGGTCATGCAGAAGAGCAGCACCTGCAGGTAGCGGAATGTGAATGTTCAATCACAGTATCTCTACCAAAATTTTCCTTAAACTCACTTGATCCTTATTGTTCAAAAATCCTTTGTTTGAAAATGACCTTCCAACCCCAGAGAGGAATAAAAAAATTGGAGGTACAGTAGGATGAAGTTCTAGCTTAAAGGACCTTTATTAATCTCACTCTCTTAAACAAACCAGTACTTTTACACAATGATAGCAATTAACACACTGTGCACCTATTGTGTAAATATGTGCATATGTATTCCGATTAAAATATAATTTAAAATGTTTGAAAACCACAAAGAGTGAGTGACAGAACACAAGGTCGGAATTTTCGCCGAAGGTTTCACTCCTGATAATAGTAAAAGAGCTTAAGCATAATTATCACACTACACAAATATAATATAACAGTTTTACAAGAACAACATCAGGGATAAACGATGAGACTCGAAAAGGAACTCATCCTCCTCCGGGGACACCAGGGACACCGCATTAAAATAAATAAAATATAAGATTCTTATTTCTTTAAAAAACATTTTCCTCATTTCACATTTACAATAGTCTTGTTTTATGACCACATACTTTATTTAATTTACATCTATTACATAAGTACATCTAGAAATAGGAAATAATCTGCATATAACAAGAAATTCTTGTCTGACGATAAAAAGGTCTAAAAACAGCTTGAATAATTTTACCTCTTATACCAGACAAATTTTTACCTGGAATCCACCCTGGGCCATTATATAAGGGATAAGCCGGAGCAGATTCTGCACTAACAGGTGGTCACCCTGAAGCTAGCCCAGGGGTATAAGCAACCTTCAATGAGATGTGTACCCACCATGACCTGCAGACGGTGGCTGCAACTCCTCTCAAGGAAAAGAGAGAAAACCAGCATCCACCAAGCTAATCCCTAGCCCCATTAGCAGTCTGCTTTTTGAGCATGTGGGAATGGACCTTGTGGGGCCACTACTGAAGTCAGTCTTACACCATGAGTATAAACAGGTCCTAGTGGATTGGGTCACTCATTACCCAAAAGCAATCCTGCTCTGTAAGGCCACATCACAAGTCATCACTCGGGAACTGGGCCTATTCTTTTGCCACATGTGAATTCCAAAGGATCTCTGTACTAACCGAGGTTCATCCTTTATATCCAAGCTAATGGTAGATTGAAATTTTGGTAAGGAAATTTAACTAAGAGTAAAAGTAGGGAGAAACTGGGGTGATCCTAGTTTTTGCCATCCATAAGACTCCCCAAGCGAAATTCACATGTTCTAAACTCCTGTTCATGCTGGTTCCTCTCGTTAGAGGATTCGCAGGGCAGAGCACAGCGAAGCCCTGCCCTCGAGTACCAGCCTGGCTTCCTGAGCATGCATGCAGGTGTACTAAGTGTGTGGAACATAGCATATACAATTAACCATTATTGTATGTAATTTTATTAGCATTTTTAGCAAATTCTCACGTTTGCTTGTTTTATTACCAGTTTTATGTACGGTGAGCTCACAGACAGAGAAACAATGGAGAAGGTGCGATTAACATTCGAGAACTATGAGATGAACTCATTTGAGATCCTAATGTACAAAAAGAATAGTGAGTACCAAGGCGCACACACGCACACACAAACACTTGATTTATTTAATGCCATCGTGAATGTGCAAGAATCTGAAAAAATTATACATTTAATACATTTAAAACTTAAAAATACATATTTATTGGCATTTTTTTTTACTTGTGTTACACCATAAGAAAACTCAAAATAGCCCAAACATTTCCCCATTATTGCTTAATCTTCACATACTATTATTGCACATACAATTATTGCTGTAATTGGTTTGTCTCTGTGTTTTTCAGGAACACCAGTGTGGTTCTTTGTGAAAATCGCTCCCATACGGAATGAACAGGAGAAGGTGGTGCTTTTCCTGTGCACTTTTAATGACATCACAGCCTTTAAACAGCCAATCGAAGATGAGTCTTATAAAGGTGCATGTGGCCAAAAAATTTTCAACATGTGTTATTGTGATATACCTTGTATACTGTAGTAGTGAATAATACTACAGTATATCTAGTGAACTAATGACACCCCAGAATGCATTGCAGTAAGCTTAGTATCTAAAGATGGTGACAGATTTGTGTATAGAGTTCAGTGCAGGGGTGAAAATAGGTCTGTGCGGCCTGTGGTACTGAGGAGAGAGCAGCTGTCTTACAAAACACACATTCCAGACCAGTCACAGAAGCACTGATAACATTATGTCGTATTAACTCACTGTAACACACTGTAAGGACACTGTGTCCTTAGTAACTACTTTTACAGTGCTGTGAAATATATATATTTAATATGAATATAAAATACAGTGGAACCTTGGATTACGAACATAATTTGTTCTGGAAGCGGGCTCGTATTTCAAAACACTCGTACAGCAAATCGAATTTTCCCATAAGAAATAATGGAAACTCAAATTATTCATTCCACAGCCCCAAAAAATAAATACATAAAAATAATTAACACAAAATGTAAAGTAAAAATAAAATAAATTAACCTGCACTTTACCTTTGAAAAGAATCGCGACAGAGCAGTTTTTCTGTGTAGAGCAGAGAGAGTGGGTGTGTGTGTATGAAAGGGAAAGGAGGAAGGGTCTGTGTGTCTGTGTGTGTGTATGTGTGTGTGTGAAGGGGCACGGTGTCCAATGATGCATGCGCACATAGACACAAAGTGCAGGCTGATACAGAGAGAGAAAACTGATCTTTAACCTCTCTAGCAAGATTTCTTTTGCTTTACACGCGCGCACACGTGTACACACATGCATACAAACACAAAAAAAATATGTTTTACGTGCACACACGTGGTCAGAGTGTTATAGTGAACAGTACACACGTGCACGGATGTTGATTATACCAGTAAGAGACGCGCACTAGGACCGAGCAGGGGAGACGATTACCCACAATTCCGCAGCACAAGAGAGAGAAAAACGGAAGGCTCAGTTGTGATCATGTGACACTCTGCGTCAAAACAAGAAGCGCATGCGTGATACATGATACTCGGTACTCGCAAACCAAGATCTGCTCATTTTTCAAGACAAAATTTATTTTAAATCTTTGTTCGTTTTGCGGAACACTCGCAAACTACGTTACTTGCAATCCGAGGTTCCACTGTATATATAATATGCATTTTTTGCAGATTTGTCACACTTAAATGTTTGAGACTATCAAATGAATTTTAATATTACACAAAGATAACCCAGGTAAATACAAAATACTGTTTGAAAATGAAGATTTCATTCATGAAGAGAAAAAAAGTCCAAACCTATGTGGCTCTGTAAAGTATCTAAAATAATAATAATAATATAAAAGAAAATCAGAAAACTTCAATTGCGTATTCACAGCACTGACATTCTGAATTGCCTCTGATCTGTCCGTAGTGTGTTTCAGTCTTTCGTTACTTTTTGTTGACATGAGTGTAAGCTTCGACCAACATGCTGACAAGTTCATAACTCAACGCTTGGTTCCTGGCCACTGTGAGGTACAAAGCTGACTAGTTTCTAACACAAGAATGAATCACAAATCTCTCTCTAACCCATGATCAATGGCACTACTTGAAGTGTGGAACAAGGGATTTCACACACTACACAATGCACTAGCTTTCCATTTAATGCTATTTGAGATTCAACCCAGGAACAGTAAAGTAGCTGAGCCAATTCTAAAGCAGTATACTGTAAGTGGGTATATAAAGAGAAACTCAGGAGAATTTCAGAACTGTCCACATCCTCCATTGTTTACTCTGCACAGCTTTTGGCTATATAATATAACTTCTTTCACCCCTAGTACAGTGCTGTATTGTGAGTGATGTGGTTTGGGGCATGTCCTCAGTAGACTGATGATAGTGAGACATTTCTGATGGATTTCAATTCTACATACTCTTGTTTTACGTGTGTGTGTCTGTGTGTGTGTTTGTGTTTTTGTCTCTGTGTGTAGGTTGGGGTAAATTTGCACGCCTGACCAGAGCTCTGACCAGCAGTCGAGGCGTCCTCCAGCAGCTCCAGCCCACAGTCCACAAAGGAGAAAATGTTCATAAACACTCGCGTCTGACTGAGGTACCAATAAGGTTTTTTCTTACATAAGGTTATCTGGTCCAGTTGTATGGCATGTCACTTTTTATAGTTTCTGACTATAATCCACCCGTTACTCTGTTCAAAGTACATTCCGATTTTTATTATTGCTTCACCCCCTTTAAAGACGGCTTCAAGGCACAATCCCCTGTTTGGGAAACAGGACCATGCCTCCAACTTACTCATGCCTACTGTAAATAAAAATAATGAACAACTTTGAAACGCTGGTCAGAGATCTCATTATTTGTTCACTGCTGAACAGACCCACTATGGTTCTTATACCATCCATATCACAATATAGATTATGGCATCACACACCTCCTACACACAGCTCTGAGCCATCTGGACACCAGGAGGGGAAATTAAGTTAAAATGCCCTCCGTTGACTACATTCAGCATTTAACACCTTAAATCCCTCTATACATACCACCAAACTGGAGAACCTGGGACCCATCCCTATGCCGGTGGATCTCCAACTTCTTGATTGGCAAAATACAAGCGGAAGAAGTGGGCAGACATGTCTCATTTTCTTCACTAGACTGTACCCCAGGGCTGTACTGGATTAGTAGTTCATAGTGAACTTCAGCACAAAGCAAAAGAGGAGCTAACAGCCCCTTATGATTAGTTGAGCAGGACAGAGGGGCTCTAGAGACAGTGTTGCAATCTACTCCACTCCATCTGCACTAAGCTCCCTGACCTGCAATCTATCTACAGCAGTTGGTGCTGGACCAAGGCCAGGAATATAGTGAAGGATCTAAGCCATACAAACAATGGAATCTTCTTACTGTTGCAGCCAAAAAGGGTTGTTTCCACTTCCACAGGTATGACCTTGGACTAATCCTTTGGATGACTAACACAACACCCACGACATCCCCTACGCTACTGATAATACATCTGTTCCCTCCTTTTTTGTTGTTGCTTGAGATGAGAGTACCACGGAAAATGAATGCCACAACTACTTCTACAAATGAGTGCTGTAATGGGATATGAGTCTTTATGATTGTAGTGGATCTTACTGTATATATTATAGCAAGTGGTTGTCATTTCCTAAATGTAATAATAATTTCCAGTGTTATTCTTATAAACCCTCTGGATAAGGGTGCCTGTTAAATCCTGTAATTGTAAATGTCAGTAACTGTACACCTGGCAATCTGTGTGGAGCTTATTAAATTTGTTCCTTCACCATTTGTCTAGGTGTTGCAGCTCGGCTCAGACATCCTGCCTCAATATAAACAGGAGACGCCAAAGACACCGCCACACATCATCCTACACTACTGCGCCTTCAAGACCACATGGGACTGGGTGATCCTTATACTCACTTTCTACACAGCCATCATGGTCCCCTACAATGTCTCGTTCAAGACCAAGCAGAACAACGTGGCGTGGCTGGTGGTGGACAGTGTAGTGGACGTTATTTTCCTGGTGGACATTGTCCTCAACTTCCACACAACATTCGTAGGGCCAGCTGGTGAGGTCATCTCTGACCCCAAGCTGATACGCATGAACTACTTGAAGACGTGGTTCGTCATTGACCTGCTCTCCTGCCTCCCCTATGATGTCATCAATGCCTTTGAGAACGTTGATGAGGTCAGTGCTCAGTTTATTCAAATTTGACATGGTAACAAAAAAATCATAATGTATATTGTATTTAGCAAAAGAAATGTTGGATTTGTCCTGTTCAACTACATTAGCAGAGAACAGGTCACTTACAGCTCTGATCAAAAACCCTGATAAAGCAATGATACTAGCACAAGGAAAATGTTAAATAAATATTGACATTGTGCCACCGATGTAATGACCAAATCCTCATCAGTCTTAAAATTGACAAGTACAGAGGTCATGCCTTTCTTACTTTGAGATTGATTACTGAATGTCCACACATTCACATCCACTGGACCTTCCGTTTCACTAAGCACTGACATTAAGATTAATTGATGCTTCAACAGGTTAGTTGCACTAAATCATACTAACATCTTCCTCCAGAGTTTATAAGAGAATGTAAGAAATTGAAATGTGAAGAAGTGGTATGAATTAAGATTATACACTCTAGTGCACACTTATTTATAACCAGTTGAAAATTTTTGTTGCATTTTTAAACACAATGCATTTATGTACAGGTTTCAGTGGGTTATAGTGATGTAGTTTTCACTTAGAATGACTTGGCTTTTTTTATCATTTCAGGGTTTACTTTTTACATCCCTGTCTTGATTCTCATTTGCCCGTGTATGTGTTTTGGGAAACAAATATAAGACTTTGACTATCATGATGTCATTTAACCTTTATGTTCTGTTTGGGGCGCTGAGACCCCAGAGCTTCTTTTCCAGCTAAAACATATTGAACATTGTTTTATCAGCGTGATAATTCATTACTTTTTTTTTTATTCCGTTGAATCGGCTCACCAGATGCTCTCTACAATAATTTATACATATAGTAACTTATTTTAGGTTCTCAGAGAACCCAGCAATAAAATATAAACAAATGTAAAAGATTTTTAGTAAATTTAGATTCTGTCTGGAGTTGAGGGTAAAGCTGAATCTTCCACCCACATCTGCACATATACACACACACACACAAAAAAAACAACTTTGGTTTATACTTATAAACAAATATAAAAATATATATATATAAATATTTGGGAGAAAAAAAATATTTTTGAATTCAATGCATTTATTATTATTATATATATATTTTTTTTCATTATAATTTAATTTTATTTTTTACAAATGCACCATTGGGGTCTCTGGAACCATGAACAACAAGGCAGTAAAGGCAATGCAACAGAACACAATGGGATGATTCCAAGTGAAAGCACAACGAACCAACTGCTCTTCTTCCTTCTTCCCCTTTTCCAGTATGATCAACTATTGTATTTATTTAAATTTTTATAATATAAACAATGTAAATGATTCAACCATACACAGGACCTTTTGCGTTGCAGTGAAACGCTTTGTAAAAGAAATCCACAAAAAGAACCAAAATGTGATCAGTACAGAAATAACGGCAGCCAGACTTGTGGTGCTGCTGAAGAACCCAGAACCTTCTGTATGTAAAGCAGTGAATACACTACACTAAGAAACCAGCTGGCATTAGTTCACCTGAAACCAGACAATACATTATTAAGCTTCAAGCACATACCCAATCAAAAATACTCAAATAATAACTACATTTTTTGCAAATCCAAAATCACATAAGAAGTTAAGTTAGTGACACACATGGATTGTGGGCTTTTAAGAGTCTCATACTTGTACACTCCTCACTTGCACAATCTTCAAACACACATGTGCTGTTTACACAGTGTGCTGTGTATGCGTCTCACACATTTGTACACTCCTTACATACACACTCCTGCATTACACACAGAATTACTGGAGATGAAATAAAAATAGGTGATTTGTTCTCTCTTGTAATTATTCACATAACAGAGCAAGGCTTGTTTAATAGAGGCGATGGCTGTATATTCGGGTAAACATCGTAAGGCGAAGTTAAAAGTAAAGGCACAATGTCTGTCAGGCCCTCTAGTGGCTGCAGTACAATATTTAACTGTGTGTTAATAGTGCTTTGTTGTTTTTTGCACTTCTGGACACATCTGCTAGGACTGCTTTGGACCCAAGGTCTTAACTGCACAGATATTAGTTTGAATTCTCACAAGCTAACAATAGCCCTTTCATTTCCTTAAAAGGCTTTACGACATAATGGGACTGAATAGCACCAAGTTGTCCTTTTATATGTTCTAAAATTCTAATTCTACATTATCCATAACGCAGAATTATGTGTCTATTAAATGTTTAGCACCCCAGTTATTCTGTTGGCTTTTGAAAGCAAATTGATCTCTCAGCTTTCAGCCTGAAGTGTTCTTAAAACAGCTCCAGAAAGTAAGAGACATTTTTAGTCCAGAACCATCCTGTCTGGGACTCAGTACGCATCCGTATTGTTATTCTTACACATTTTACATGCAGTTTGGCTACACACATTTGGCAACAAGCAGCTTGTACTGATAAATAAAAAAATAACGCTGGGTTATGAACACATTGCACAACATTACATCTTACTAGCTAGTGCCTGTTCAGTATCAGAAAGCCTTGTACACACGCACAACCACATATGCACACGCTCACGCACACACGCTGTTATTCAGGAGCTATTTAAATGTGTTGTCAGCAACCGGCTTGGCAAACTTCAGTGTGTATTTTTACATATGAAATACATACACAACAACAAACAATGCAGTTTTGTTTCAAGAAACACACACATACACATACAGTATTATAACAAAGCACCCTTAGATCTGCATGGAAGGAATAGATAGATACAGATAGATACAGTCATGGGAAAAGAAAGTATACCCTTCAGCAATTCTTTTTTTTAAATTATCTATCTATAATAAATAAGTCCGTAATTTATTCTTCCTATCCTCTAGTCTTCTCTTTTTCTCTCTGTCTTTTTCAAATCTCTGTCTCTGCTCCTCAATGTTTTTCTCGCTTACTTTCAGCTTTGTGTTTGTCTTACTATCTCTATATGTCACTTTGCCTCTCAGTTTTTATGTCTCTTTTTTTGTCTCTCTGTCTGCCTCTCAGGGCATCAGCAGTTTGTTCAGCTCTCTGAAGGTGGTGCGTCTGCTGCGTCTGGGCCGAGTGGCACGTAAACTGGATCACTATATTGAATACGGTGCTGCCGTGCTCGTGCTCTTGGTGTGTGTGTTCGGTCTCGCTGCTCACTGGCTGGCGTGTATCTGGTACAGTATTGGAGACTACGAAATCATTGATGAGGAGACTAATGTGGCACGTAAAGACAGTTGGCTGTACATGCTGGGAGAGACGGCAGGCACGCCGTACCGCTTTAATGCCACGGGCACAGGCAGGTGGGAGGGTGGCCCCAGCAAGGACTCGGTCTACATCACCTCACTGTACTTCACCATGACCAGTCTGACCAGCATTGGCTTTGGAAATATCGCACCCACCACTGATGGAGAGAAGATCTTTGCTGTGGCTATGATGATGATTGGATGTGAGTAATAAAGAGAGTTGCATTTTCATCTGCTTATAAACTGAGTTTTCTGCTCTTTGATGTGTTTATGCTTTTTATTCATGCTTATAATATGGTTATATCATTGTCACATACTGTATACTGTTACAGCATGGTAAAATTCCTTTAGAAAGCTAGGGTCAGCCATGATACAGTACAGCGCCCCAGAGCAAATAGAGTTACAGGCCCTGTAGGTTAAACCCCTGACCTTCTGATCAGTACCTCAGAGCCTTATACTGTACATTTGAACCACCACTACCCAGTGCACCTACGACGATCATGAGTGTGACATGATCTCATGCTGAATCCTGTGGTAGATATCAAGATTTCCCAATTTTAATTATCAAACCTCAGATGGCAAACAGTGGTAGCTTAGTGGATAAGCAGATGTCCCTGGCATCTGCCAGTCACTCACTCACTATAACGCTTTATCCTGTATTCAGGGTCACAGGGGGCCTGGAGCCTATCCCAGGAGACTTAGGGCACGAGACGGGGTAGAACCTGGACAGGGTACCAATCCATCGCAAGGCACACACACTCACACACTAATTTACACACTAATTTGGGTACGCCAGTTAGCCTAATCTACAGGTCTTTGGATTGTGTGAGTACCCAGAGGAAACCCCAAAGCACAGGGAGAACTCCATGCACACAGAGACGGGAATCGAACCTGGCCGACATGCATGATTGTTAACATTAGCATTATTAATGCTGGACTGTTGCAGCAAACTCTTTTAGGTTTCGTAGTGGTGCAATATTTAGAGTTTAAAAAGTTGTGGGGGGCATAAATAGTGGGACAAACTAACATAATTATAAACATAAGGATTGCCCTTAATATTTGGATGAAAATCAATGACTGGCTCAAGTCTGGAATCCATGGCATGAACAAATGCTGATGCTCAAGATGCTTTGCCAGGCCTTTACTGTAGCTGCCTTCAACTGCTGCTTGTTTGTAGGTCTTCCTGCCTTTAGTCTTGTCTTCAAGTTAAATGCATGCTCATTTATTCTCCTTAGGTAGCTTTTACTGAATGTTTTGGGTCATTATCCATCTGCAGTATGAAGTGGTGTCCTATCACTTATGCAGCATTTGGCTGAATCTGAGCAGAGAGTATAGCCCTATACATTTCAGAATTCATCCTG
Source organism: Clarias macrocephalus (assembly GCA_011419295.1). NCBI lineage: Eukaryota > Metazoa > Chordata > Actinopteri > Siluriformes > Clariidae > Clarias > Clarias macrocephalus. Next base: position 55,350 of record JAAGKR010001398.1, read on the forward strand.
CTACTTCATTAGCCATCTTCGAGGCCAGAATTTGTGGACCTGACTGTAGATAAAATGAAGAAATACATGGCTCGTTGGGATGCTAGGCTGCAAAGAGAATGAACAAATGCTAATGATTAAGTTCTATTGAAAAGAATGTTGTTTCTGTACTTTTTCACTTATGTGAAATGTACCCGAAATTATAGAATGATGCAAATATTTTGGTTTAAAATATTTAAGTATGCTGCTGTAGGTGCACATCAGAAGTGGAGCCTGCAAAATATATCAATGCTATCACTGGTTTACTGGTTTTTACTGTTGCACAGGTATAGCAGGTGCTTCTGGCAGCAGGTAGTTACCTTTCATCTGCTAAGCTGCTCAAATGTGATGATACAGAAGCAGGTGGATTTTTAATAAATTCTGCTAAAGCACTGGTAGATATTGGAAAATGATAAATTATTTAGTCTTTGAAGTGCCGATTGTGACACACTGTACAAACATTAGGTCAGTAGATCCCTGAAGCTTTAAAGACCTTCTTACAACTTTCCACAACTATTACATAACACCAAGCACAAGAATTGTACATTCAAGGTCAGTAAACCAGCAAAAGCTAGTAACATCCAGCGGTGTGAATATTAATCACACTAGGAGATGCTGGAAGAATCTCATATCCCCTGAGCCATGCCATCACAACGCTTTGTAGTCGGGGATGATGAATTTCAAACAGTAGTGAAAATGATGAGTAATTAAATATTCTGTCACTGATCACTGTAGCCTCTGATCAAGTGTAAAACTCACCCTCTACACACTGCATTCTCTTTTTCCATGTCTATCACCATGTCTCTCCCTGTGTCTCTCCTTTTCAGTACTTCTCTTACACTGTCTCCCTCTCTTTATCTGCTTGAATGGCATGAATGGCAGATTAGTGCCAAAACAAATAAGATGAGAAAATGAAGCTTATTATAAGGTTAATTTGTTAAAGTGTGCATGTTGGCTCAGTCTCTTCACACCTCCAGGGTTGGGGATTTGAATTTGTTCAATGACCTGTACTGTAAGCAGACTATTACCCATAGTGTGTGATTGACTGTGTGTGTGCTTATGCCCTGTGATGGGTTGGCACCCAATCCAGGGTGCAGCCAACCTTGTTCCCCAGAGTAGGCTTTAGGCACCCCATGTTCATTCATTCATTCATTCATTCATTCATTCATTCATTCAATCATTTTCTGTAGTGCTGATCTTGTACAGGGCTGAGGAGGCCTGAAGTCTATCCCTGGAGAACTGGGATACGGAGCAAGGTACACCATGGACAGGGTGCTAATCCATTGCAGGACATTCTGTACACCCACACACAGTCATTTAAACACTATGGGCAATCCGGAACCTTAGACTAATCTGCAAGTCTTTGGATTGTGGGGAAGAAAACCAGAGTACCTGGAGAACACCTGTTGCAGCTCAAAGAGAGAGTTTATGGATAGGTGTTGCAAGAGTCTCATGAGTGGTTCTCCTCAAGCTAACGGTGCCGTAAGCTAGCTTTGCATTAAGCTAACTCCCCAACTGTGCAGGGAGGTGTGTCTGTATCATCTACTCTGGTGGTGTGCAACCATAACACCATTTAAAAACTAAAAAAGCTCCATAAGTAATTTTGAGAGCAATAGTCCAATGTTACCTGTACCCTGGTATTTTTGACAGTACCATGACAGTACTGGTACTGTCACTATAGTACATACAGTAGTTCTACCATGGTGGAGCAGATGCTAACGGCAGCAGGTAGTTAGCTTTCATCTGCTAAGCGGCTCAAATGTGATGATACAGAAGCAGGTGGATTTTTAATAAACTGTACATACAGTAATTTGATATACTATAGTACAGTACATGGTTGTATCAGGTTACATAGTACTGTACAATGGGACATGTACTGCCAAAAAATGTTATATTGTACAGGTTTATGTACAACAACGTCAGTATGTATATGGTAATCTCTGCTGTGCCTTTTTACTTGTTACTTTTTGGGTACCACAGTGGCTACCAGATTTCAGCAGGTATCTAAAATGGTACTGCTGAACCTAACTAATATGGTACAGTATGTACAAACATACCATTTTAGGTACCTGCAAAACTATGGTAGCTACGGTGGTACCCAATACATACCATGTAATTCACCAAAGAATTGTCTGTTACTATTTGGAGGTTACAGTAACAGGTACAAAGATACCATACTATGTAAATTTTACCATCATGGTATATAATCTTAGAACTTATAATTACATTTATAAATAAATAAATAAATAAATAAATATTTTGACAATACAGTCTCCTGGTATGGGTCTCATAGTACCATACTATAGTACATGTACCCTTCTCTTACCATATCAAAAATACCTTTATGCAGGTACCACTGGGTTACCATAGTAAAATTTCTAATGGGATTTTTCTTTCTCTTTCTGTTCATCTTTCTTTCTCATATTCTTTGTTTCTCTCCGTCTGTCTTGATCTTCATTTGTTCTTTTTAATATAACACTCAGAAATGTGATTGTCATAGGTCAGTCTGATGACACTTTTGTGAACGTGACACAAGAAGTTGTGTTAGCGATTATACTAAAGTAATGATGCTGGCTTCTCTATAAAGTAGGTTCTGCTATTAAATGTATATTACATGCAAGTGAATGTGAAAAAAAAAGTTTTAAAAGCTGTTCCTAAATGTTATGATGTTCTGCTGGCTCCTGCTGCCTCACTGTGGGAGGATTTGCACGAGCTCTAATGTACAGTAATTATGACTAATTCACACCCTGTCATTACCTATGTGTGGAGAAGAGTCTCAGATTTTAATGACATTTTCTTAATTAGCTATCAGTAATATTAATTGGCCAAAGGACAGAAACAAGAACAGAAGACAACAGAAGACATAGAAAAACCATTGGAAGGCAATACATGTTACACCCACAGACACAGTTATTTCTTTTTTCTTTACGTGGTGATTGCACGGATCCTGTTAGACTATTAGACCGTAATTAATCTGACCACTTTCTTCATCCTAGACGGTGTATAGATTGTTAGCGGGTTGCAATGAAAGTCAGCGTGCAGATTGTTCCGTCTTTGCTGTAACACACTCGGGTGGTCATTTCAATTTCTTGTTAAAAAGAAGCTCCAGCAGAATCTGACATCTAGTTTCTTGGAAGCAGAGTGTGTTTCAAATAAAACCAATTCATATGTGTGAGCAGATCGAATAACCACCAGGGCATGACATGGACAGGGAATGTGCACTGACTTCTTCTTCTACACACAGTCAGACTCACAGCCAGAAGTTTGGAGGCAGAACTACAGTGGACTGGGGACTAGTGGAGATCAGGACAGTAGAATCATGCATTATAGCCAATTAAATCGTTTGCATTAGGCTTGATCATATGCATGATGTGCATTATACCCAACTTTAATATTCGCATATGTGTAATAAGATAGTACACTTTGGGCTAAGTGTATAAAATCGTCTTTAATGTGGTATAATCAGGGGGGGATTTTTTTTCTCTGTAATTAAACTTGCCTCCTGTAAGTGGCAGTGTATATGCTCGTGTGTAATTTTCTCTACAGTAAAACCCTAATTGGATGTGAGCTCAATGTTTGAGCCTGAGGGCGGTAATTAGGTAAGAAAATATGCAGATAATATTCCATGATAGTAAAAACCAGTGCTTCTTCTACTTATTCTTCTTCTCCTGTTCCAAACTGCCCTGCTATGGCCGTTTTTATACATACATGTTAATATATGAGCATTGTAGCTCAGAGAGAGAGTTTATGGATAGGTGTTGCAAGCTTTCAATGAGTGGTTCTCCACAAGCTAACTGTGCACTAAGCTAGCTTTGCATTAAGTAAACTCCCCAGCTGTGCAGGGAGGTGTGTCTAGTTTCAACCCGGAAACACTGTGACAAGAGATTGTGACATTTCTTTCGTTAGTGTGATTATGGTCATATTTAGCCTCACACATCAAGGTGTGTGTAAATATTTGTACTGTACCCATCAATATTTCTTTCTGCCAGACGTAATTCTGCATAATATACAAATGTGTCAAAAAAATTTTTTTTTCTTTGTTGGCCCATGTTAATACATGGCATTGCTCTCCATATCTGGTGGTGTAGTGGTTAGTACTGTCGCCTTGCACCTCCAGGGTCCGGGTTTGATTCCCAGCCAGGTTTGAATCCTGTCTCTGTGTGCATGGAGTTTGCATGTTCTCCCTGTGCTTGGTGGGTTTCCACAGACAGTCCAAAGATATGTTGGTTAGGTTAATTAGCGTTCCCAAATTGGCTGTAGTGTGTGAATGAGTGTGTGTGTGTGCCCTGCGATGGATTGGCACCCTGTCTAGGGTATACACAGCCTGGTACCCTAAGTCTCCTGGGATAGGCTCCAGGCCCCCCGTGACCCTGAATACAGGATTAAGCGGTGTGTAGATGATGAGTGAGTGAGTCACGTTGACACTCACCTGATTTCTAATCCTGCTCACTCTGTATAAAGAGACTCTGAACTTGAAAATGCTCATCTTGAAGCATTTGCTCAGTTTTTCAGACACGCCTGACTTTACTAAGTCTTAGATTTTTTGTGTTTGGATATTTTGGCCCCAGGTCTGTTCTCTGATACCTTTTGTTCTACATATTGGATGTGTGTGCGCCTATGCTGTTTGCAGACCTTACAAGGACCCATGCACTCTTATGGGTTAATAAAGACACAGTAATCTGCATTTACACCTGTCAAAGCATCTCTCGGTCTCTAAAATCCCATGTGTGTTAATTTAAATTCAAATTTCATAGACCAAGATTTTTATAAATCCGGCTTGATGAATGAATGAACAGTATGAATATTGTTAAAACCTAAATAAAAATAAAACTGAATTGTTTTATATAATGAATAATGTAGATGAATAACAATAACTCATGAATTACCAAGCGCCTAAAATGCATGGTTAATTTGCATTTGGTGACACCCACAACTTTGCAACCGGCAAAGGACGAAAGGCTGAAATGTTTAAAGCGGGATTACAGAAAAGGAGAATTAGATGTGAATTTAAAAAAAGAAAAGAGGTGAGATGAACAACAAATAATTACTACCATGATTTATTTGTGCTAAACTGTGTACCGTGGTGATTAATTAGACCGAGCACATAACCCAGGACAGCTGAGAACTCTCAGACAGAAATCCCTAACAGACCGAGGGGTTCGCCCCGACGCAGAGGTGAAAAGCAGGAAGTGTTTTGTTGTAAGGAAGCAGCTGATGCTGCTGTAATCAACCCTTTAAGGAGTACACACCTCACTGCACGTTGAGTCACTGCAGATCAGTCACCTATCACTCACTTATGGCCTATAGTGATGATAAAGTGTTGCACAAAAAGACGCAAAAAGTTATTTCTTTTTTATAGTTTTCTGATGTTATGCAATGTTGTTAGTTGTTCGGCTGATCCCGTCGAGAGGTCGCCACAGCTGACCATCCGATCCACAAACAACTTGGCACAGGTTTTTTTACGCCGGATGCCCTTCCTGATGCAGCCCTCCCATTTTATCTGGGCTTTGGACCGGAACTGCATCCAGTGGCTGGGGTTTGGGCATTAGGTGGGAATTGAAACGGGCCTTCCACAGGGCAGGCAAGAAATCTACCACTGAGCCACCAATGCCCATTAATGATGATGAAGTTTTACTCTGCCATGTTAGTGATTTTAATATTCAGAAACATTTTGTGTTTTTTGAGTCTTTGAGGCATTTTGCCATTGCAAAAAGCATATTGGGTCTCCATGTTATGTCTCAAAACCATTAGATAGAAAAGGATCATAAAAACAAATCAGTTAAATTAGTGCAATCCAACATACAGAGTGACCAGGCTACGAGAATAAAACCTCACATGACACTCTCATATTCAACAAAATTGTGTAAAAATGTGACTATATGCAATGCTGACATATGTATACATAGGAAATACATATCCTATCAACATACTTATCAAATCTAATCAAAACATCTCACGCTAAATCATATCCACCTATCTGTGAAAGATTTATTATTAAGACATATGCAAGAGAACATTATAGAGTTTGCACTGAGAAATAAATATTTACTGAGCCAAGCTGGAGATGGTTTTAAATATATCTGCTTATGTAAGTGTTTCAAGTAGATCATATGAAATAAGTACATTTTTTTAGGATTTGTTGTTTACGCTGATTTTCTGACCAAGTTCCAGGATGTGTAGCTCAGTAGCTCCCTGGACAACTGCACTTTAAACTTGCTTACTGCTAGACTGCAGATTAGTGACCGTCTGCATTGTTCTCTGGAGACAATGTGGAACATTCAGTACGCACAACACAGGATTCACTCCAAAACCATTGAACTGTTCAATAAGCAATAAAAAACAAAGGTACAATTAAAACCAGAAACCAATCAACTTGTATACCTGCTGTTCTTCTCTTTATGAGGTGGTACGAGCGGGGACGGTGTTCTTTTCAAAGCCATTCATTCTGCAGGTGACATTTAAATGGGTTGAGTTGGAATAATTGTAACTGAACATCCTGTGGAACCTAATCAGAGACAGGAAATGATGTCATGAGATGAGGGCAGCACAGTGTCAGGCTACAGTAGGTACAGTACACACCACACAGAATGCTAAAATATCCTGAAAAGACTGGGAGTGTACACTAACCCAGTGGCTTCTACAGATGTTTATGCCAACTCAAGACCAGTTGATCCTACACTTAACAGCTGCCAGGTGAGGGATCATAGACTATATGCAACCAAACTCTCACAATAACTCTCACTAGAGCAAGAATAAACATTCAAGATAAAGAAGAAGAAAAATAAACTAACAAATATGGATACAAGACTGGGCAGCAGTATTACTGTGCACCATAAGGCATTTGAAATGTCAGATGTCAGCATTGTAAATACGCTAAAACACAACACGCGAAGAAACTTTACAGGTCATGCTAGTTACTGTATGTCTGATGAAACTTGTTATCCTTTTTGATATTGTTGCTTCTTTTAATGTTTGTGTCCAAAATCTGTGGTTTTCTCCTTTTTTAAATATTGGATTTATACGGAAAAACTAATTAAAATTCTCCTGCCTCATGACCCCGCCTCCTCAGTGTTCATTGGCTAGTGACGGTATGCATTCTCCAGTCGAGTCAGTGACCGCAGGTTACACTACGTCACATCATCCTAAGTCGGCTGTGAAAATTCTTTTTAAAAGTTTGATCATTTTTTCAACGTCCTCATTTCTGGAGTGTGTTCTCAGTCTGTTCCATTAACATACTTACAGTTTCCTGTGCCAACTGGCCGCAGCTTGTGCTGACTGGTGCAGACTGGGGCGAACTTAACACCATTCTCGATCCTATACAAAATCCTATCCAAAGTCATATAGTGTGTCCCTGGCCTTAAAGGCGCACACACACAGACGCGCACACACACACACAGTTGGTATAACGGGATGGAAGTCTGTGCAGAAATCTTTTTGGAAATGATTTGAACCAAATGAACAGATGAACATTTAAATAGTTGAAATGATCTGATATTCTCTGATGAATCTGTCTACACATATCTTGTAACAAATGACGCACACACACACACACACAGCAGTCATAAGTGTTTAACAAGCAGAAAGCAAGAGTGTAAAAAAATTTAATATATGAGTTAAAAAGATCAGAAGCTCCTCTGCTGTAAAGAGGAGCTTTTGTCTCACACACACACACACACACACACACACACACACACACACACACACACACACACACACATTTTCACTAATGGGATTCAGGGTTTAATGTAATGGATGTTGAGGATGAAGTGTCTCTCGACTCGGTTCAACAGGTGTCTCCTGAACATCACACCGATCTCTCAGTAATTTATTCACACATAAATGTTGTGAAACAAGTAGAACGTTGATGCTCCTGATGGTTTGTGTTGTTTACACTCTCACATTATTCGTATAAATCACTTCATGCCTAAATGCTAGCTGCTAAATTGTTAGACTTATTACTAGCAATAGTGGAGTCCATAAGTGTCTGTACTTATCAGTTGCCTAGCAACACGCAAAACTGTCCTCATGACTTTACCCACTTGAGTGTAAGTCACTTTGGCTATGGCATTATCAGTGTTCTATTAGCACCAAGATAGCATTAATGTTAATTTACCCCATTTAGCAATCAGTTCCCCTCATTTACTTCTCTGAGGCGGTCTCTGTGACGAGGATCTTATCTGTGTGTACATAATCTTTCTGGTTGGATCGTTTTTGTTAAACACAGTGAAGAGTGCCAAGTAGTATCCGGTAAATTGTACAGTGTAATATACCGTAAGGTGTACAGTGTAGTGTAAAGTAAGGTGTACAGTGAGGTGTGCAGCATAGTATATAGTAAACTGTACAGTGTAGAATCCAATAAAGTGTACAGTGTAGTGTACAGTCAGGTGTACAGTGTAGTTTAAGGTGCACAATGTAGTATACTATGTATTGTACAGTAAAGTGTATAGTGTACTGTACAGTAAGGTATACAATGTAGAGAACAGAAAAAAGTACAGTGTAATGTAAAGTGCACAGTGTAATGTACAGTAGGGTGTATAGTATAGGGTATAGTAAGATGTACAGTGTGCATTGTCATGTAGAGTAAGGTCTGTAGTGTACAGTAAAGTGTACAGTAAAGTGTACAGAAATAGACATTTGTCTTTTCAGCTGCAGTGTTTCGGTTTTTCAGGGTTTTATTTTATCTCTGAGACTAACCTGTGACTGTGTGTGTGTGTGTGTGTGTGTGTGTGTGTGTGTGTGTGTGTGTGTGTGTGTGTGTGTGTGTGTGTGTGTTTGATATACAGACACTTGCTGTCACCTCTGAGGAAAATATGTCCCAAAAGAAGCTAGGGCTGTCACTCTGCATGCTGTGGCACAAAATATATATCTCTCTCTCTCTGTTCTCTCTCTGTTCTCTCTCTCTCTCTCTCTCTCTCTCTCTCTCTCTCTCTCTCTCTCTCTCTCTCTCTCTCTTCTCTCTGTTCTCTCTCTCTCTGTTCTCTCTCTCTCTCTCTCTGTGTTCTCTCTCTCGCGCTCTCTCCCTCCTGGCTAATCCTGAATACTGAAATGTTTTATACTGAAATGCTTGAAGCGTTTAAAGTGGTCAGATTGTGGTTGAGCTGACAGAATCTTGCAACCCTGATCAATCACTCCACAAGCGACATTACTGATGATGTCACTGTAAAATAATTGAACATTTTCACAATCAATGCAGATATATATATATATAAAAAAGAATTCTACAAAAAATTCATACAAAAATAAATAACAGTTTATATGTTGTGCCAAAGATTTTTGTTTTAGAAACAAGCAAACGCAAAACTCTTTTGATTAAAGGCTTGGAAACCATAGGTTCTGATCTGTTGTAACTCTACCTAAGCATTTGTGAATTTGCAGAAAGTGGATAAAGAAATATTTATCACTATATATAATATATAGTATTCTCAGTTTATCAGGGTGAGGAATGAGCATAAAATGTGAAACTTGGATAAAAATCCATCTATATTTGCATAATTCTCATTCCTAATGACTGTTAAAAACCCACAAGGTAGAACTGATCAGCATTATGACATGGACTGCTAAAATAGTGAATATAGATGAAGACTACAAGAAGATACACTTTTGCTTCTGGTTGGAGTCATTCGCTGCTGCTGAGGCACCCTATGCTATGCGCACAGATACAGAAGAGAGCAGGGAAGGTTCCACAATGCATGAAGATGCTCTGACCTGCAATTATACACACACTGTCACTGTGACGGCATGTGACTGCAGTCGCTCTGCTAGTTTTAGGACTGAAATTGCCATGAACATTTCTGTACCCCAGCCTCCATCAGGGAACAGTGTGTAACTAAAACACATTTCCTGCTGTACAGTTGTTCTTTTATTTATAAAACTGATAACCCAGGAGTGATGGTGTAGCTTGTCACATTCAGCAGGGGGGGGGGTGGGTGTCAGGGGTAAATACCACCAAATAGAAAACATAGATTTAGCCTTAAGAATGTGCGATTGTTAACCCCTAACCGAAACACTTCAAAAAAAATTCTACAATTTAGGTAATTCAGGTACTTTAGTGATTTCTTTTTTTTTTTCATCTTTCATACATAAAATGTATATAAAAACAAATAAGTTAAAAAGAACATTTATTTAAGCATAAAAAAATTTATTTTTTTTTTTTAGTCACTGCTGATGCTTCAGTATTACATATTATGTATACATTTATAAATTAACAATTCATTTTTTTTATTAAAATGATCATTTTAAAATTTTAAATCCCTTTGTGACAGTATCCAATGTTAAAAGTGCTATACAAATACAATTTTATTTTATACTGAATTTAACTATTTCTTGCTGAAAAGGAAAAGAAAATCTGAAATACTAATCAGCATGAGAGCTGCTCTTTGGGCTTTAAGGCAAAAACCAGACCAGCAGAAACACATTAACTGTAATTCAAGCACTTTAAAACTCACATGCAGTGTGTGTGTGTGTGTGTGTGTGTGTGTGTGTGTGTGTGTGTGTGTGTGTGTGTGTATAAAAGAAGCTGATTTGATTATGACTGTAACACCATCTGTTAGTGACACGCCTAAACCCACTTTAATCATTTGTGCATCATTGCATTATTTTTCTTTACATTCGTTCATCTTGCTTCACCCCCTCTGTCATTCGCTCTCTACCATTCATTACACGTTTCTCTCTCTCTCTCTCTCTCTCTCTCTCTCTCTCTCTCTCTCTCTCTCACTAACGATAATTACAGGCCACCACACACTCACACACAAGGGGTAATTTAGCACACTTGCAGTACCTGCTGGCATGTTTTTCGGGGGAAACTGGAAAAATCTGAAAAACCCTAACCCAAAGCTGGGTGACACTGGGAACACTAGAATAAATTTTGAACACAGAGCAAGTCAGCTACAGTTAGTGAGGTGGATAGATCTAAGAAATCTAATCAGCTAGCTACATTAGCATGGTAAATTAATGTTCACATAAGATTTGTGGCATGAGTAATTAAGCCTTATGTCCTTAAAGAGGAAAAACGGATCATTTTTATTTTGTATAAATGCAGAACAGATTTCCTGTGGGTGTCTGGCTATGTACATTAAATTTTTTCTCATCTCAGTTGTAATTGATTTATGGTCATACTATCTCAAATCACCGAATTGTGGATGGGCTTCCTGCTGAGTCCTGTTGAGTTGGTCCATTTATAAATCATAAATTCATACTTTTTTCATTACATTGTTTCAAATTTATATTCATATTTTTATTTCTACAAAGCTGCTTTGAGACCATTGTACACTGTTGAATTGATTTGAACAACATCATTTCATTCCTCACACGCTCTCTCTCTCTCTCTCTCTCTCGCCCTCTTTAGCTCTTCTCTATGCCACCATCTTTGGTAACGTGACCACGATCTTCCAGCAGATGTACGCTAACACTAACCGGTATCATGAGATGCTGAACAGCGTGCGAGATTTCCTCAAACTCTACCAGGTTCCTAAAGGCCTGAGTGAGCGAGTGATGGACTACATCGCCTCCACCTGGTCCATGTCTAGGGGCATCGACACAGACAAGGTAAAATGTGTCTGTGTGAGCGTGTGGGTGCATGTTTCCAACTACACAAACAAAGTAATATCTGGGACTTTATTTGATCTTACACACACACACACACACACACACACACACACACACACACACACACGCGAGCTGCTGTGGACTTAATCTTCAAGTACATACAGACTTTTTATGAAATGTTGTCTTGGTCCTCAGGTGCTCCAGATCTGTCCTAAAGACATGCGAGCTGATATCTGTGTGCACCTGAACAGGAAGGTGTTTAAGGAACATCCTGCGTTCCGATTGGCCAGCGATGGATGTCTGCGAGCGCTTGCCATGGAGTTCCAGACCATCCACTGTGCTCCAGGGGACCTGATCTACCATGCAGGAGAGAGTGTCGACACGCTGTGCTTCGTCGTCTCTGGTTCACTCGAGGTCATCCAGGATGATGAGGTGGTCGCCATACTGGGTTAGTGAGGGAGGGCGAGAGAGACAGGAGGAGATGGGGGCGGTCTAGAGGACCCGTAGCTGAGCTTTGACAATACAAATGTCTGTATTTATCATGCAGTACAGCACCTTTTGAATCTTGAGAGAAAAAGAGATAAGGAAATACAGACAGAGAAGGGGGGGCGGGGATTGTTTTGGCAGCACTGTACCTACACTGATAAGCCATAACATTATGACCGCCCACTTAATATTTTATAGTTGCCCTTGTATCTCTAAAACAGCCCTGCCCCTTCAAAGCCTGGCCACAGATGGTCGATCGGATTAAGATCTGGAGTATCTGGAGGCTGAGTCAACACCACGAACTCTTGATCATGTTCCTCAAACTGTTCCTTAACATCCTTAACATGTACATCGTATCAGGGCACGTTATCCTGCTGAAAGAGGCCACTGTCATCAGGGAACACCATTTTAATGAAGGGATGCCACTTGGTCTGCAGCAATGTTGAGGTTTACGTGTCAAAGTACGAAGGCATCCACTTGAACAACAGGACCCAAGGTTTGCCAGCAGAACATCCTCGTCTGCTCGTCTTCTTCCTGTAGTGCATTCGTATAGTGCTATCCCTTCTCTAGGTAAGTTACGGACACACCTAGCCTTCCACATGACGTAAAAGAAAGTATGACCTATCAGACCAGGATACTTTCTTCTATTGCTCCATGGTCCAGTTCTGATGCTCACATGCCCAATGTAGGAGCTTTTCAGCATGGGCACCCTGACCAGTCTGCAGCTACACAGCTCCATATGCAATAAACTGCGATAGACTGTGTGTTCTGACTCCTTTCTGTCAGAATCAGCATCAGTTTTTCAGCAATTTGAGCTACAGTTGCTTTTCTATTGGATCGGTCTACACTGGCAGGTCTTCACTTTGCACATGCATCATTGAACCCTGACCCCCATGAACCTGTTGCTGGGTCACTGGGTTTCCTTCCTTGGACATTTCACATTAGGTAGGCCCTGACCACTGCAGACCAGGAACATCCCTCAAAAGCTGGAGTTTTGGAGTGGCTCTGACCCAGTCGTCTAGTCGTTTTTTGTCAAAGTCGCCCTACACTTGCCCATTTTTTCTGCATTTTTCTGCTTAATATAATCCCACCTACTGACAGGTGACAGGGATAATCAGTGTTATTCAATCTAATTCAATTCAGTTCTATTTATATAGAGCTTTTATCAGTGCTTATTGGCGCAAAGCAGCTTTACAGAATCCAAAATAAACTTATGAAAATCTGTTTGAAAAGTGTAAGAAAATATGTATAAATCATAATTATAAGATTTTTCCTGATGAGCCAGCCAATGGTAACAGTGGTAAGGAAAGACTTCCTGAATTAGCAACAGGAGAGGCATTTAAGTTAATATGGAATACACTTTTGTCTTTTGGACGCTTGGGCACAAAACTGGTGGATAAGATAGGGGTGATGTCCTAATATATTTCTGTCCTAGTGAGGATGCTGACTGCTGAATTCTGGACTAACTTGAGCTTGGTTATGCACCTAGTAGAACATCCACATAGAAAGGCATTACAATAATCCAACCTAGAGGTGACAAAATCATGAACAAATTTTTCTGCATCATGTAGTGACACTATATTTCTTGTCTTGGCAATATTTCTGGGATTAGAAGAATTTTATCGTAGTAATATTATCTACATAAGCTTCAAATAAAACACTGGGATCTATAATCACACCAAGGTCTTTTATTGCTGCACATGATGAAACAGAAAGGCCATCCAGTTATTCAATTCACCTGTCAGTCGTCATAATGTTATGGCTGATCAGTATATATGGTGAGATGGAGGAAGAAACAAAGAAAGAAACATATACACACGCACATAGCCATTATCTCTTCCAAGTGCAAATTGGACACTTGGACAGATTGGATCTTTATTAAAGGAGTTTGTGTACTTATGCTCTTATCTGATCAAGCTACATTACCACACTAAATCGATTAGTCTGAGCGTGTGTGTGTGTGTAGCTGAGACACTGTACATCACATCACTTTAAACACCCCTCAAAAAAAAGGTGCTCTGTTTATTTATTTATTTATTTAATCAACAAGACCAAACGTGTTTCTGGTTTCAGTGAATTGTGTTTTAGGGAGAGACAACTCTGTGAGAGAGAGACAGATCTGAGAGAGACAAGTATTAGGTAGCAAGAGAGACAGGTCCGGGAGAACACTCATGACGGGTGTGGAGAGAACACTCATGACCTGTCTAACAGTGTTGTGTGGGAGAACTGAGCCGTGTTATGTTTATTCAGTCAGAGGGGCAGAGGGAATATTTCTCCCATCAGAACGTCTCCTTCTCTCTGCCTGACATCTCATCTGCAGCCTGCACTCATTAATTGTGTTTGTGTGTGTATGTGTGTGTGCTGTTTGCTTCCTGGATAGTAAAATCTGGCTGAATATTTCATTTGCTCCATAATCAGCTGAGTGGAGAGTGAGATGAAGCGTCGCCTGTCCCCCATGACCAGACGCTTTATTTAATGCGATACACACGCACACATAAACAGAAAACTCTCATGCCGATTGTTGATACTACACACACACACACACACACACATAGCAAAGCCGAATATCCTCCAAAATGAAGAATGTGCCACACTCCTGAAGTGGTACCATGTACTCAACTAAGACTACGGTACATCCCGAGTTCAGCTCAAGTCAAAGCATCACAAACTGTCTATTGAATAGTTTAGCTTGCTGGGTTGGATTTTGCCGTGTTAGCATATTTGCTCCACCCACTGTATGTCCAGTAGTGACAGCTCAAAGCTCTCCTCATCAGCACTAAAGAGGCCGCACTGAACTCTGATGGACTTTCTCATAATCATGACATCATGGAGGATTGGAATTAAATTGGGAATGTCTCCTAATACACAGAGAAAGAAACAGAGGACGAGCTAGAGACATACAAAGTGAGGAAGAGAAAGAAAGAGACAGACGGATAGAGAGACACAAAAGAGTGAGATTTAATAAATATACACAGAAACATTGAGTCAAAAGGATACAAGGTTATAACGTGTCTGTGTGTGTGTGTGTGTGTGTGTGTGTAGGAAAAGGTGACGTGTTTGGAGATGTCTTCTGGAGGGAGGTGACTTTAGCACAGTCGTGTGCTAATGTCCGAGCTCTAACCTACTGTGACTTGCACGTCATTAAACGTGATGCGCTGCAGAAAGTCTTGGAATTTTATACAGCTTTCTCCAACCACTTCTCACGCAACCTGCTGCTGACCTACAACCTCCGCAAACGGGTGAGTCATACACACAGAAAAATCATAACACAAACACACACAATTACAACACACACAGGCACAGACACACAGTCAAACTGCCCTGACAGAGCTTTTGAAAAGATCAGTACTTGCCTGGGGCTTGTCATTTTCTTTTTTTTGTAGGAAGTTGAGCATCAATAGGTTGGGGAGGTTATACCTACCTTTATAATAAATAAATGCTTTCTCTCTCTCTCTCTCTCTCTCTCTCTCTCTTTCTCTCTCTCTCTCTCTCACACACACACACCTACACACACAGAATATTACACTACTTATCTTTACTATTGGTTTGTGCACTGCTCACCTTTTGTCTTCTTACATTTCTCACACTTCACCTCCCTCTCTGTCCCCTTGTGGCTTTACTTGGCCCTGGTGGGAAAAGTATGAACAGTCTTACTTTATTTAGGATACACATACACTCACACACACACACACACACACACACACACACACACACACACACACACACACACACACACACACACACACACAAAAAGAGAGAGATAGACTGAGAGAGAGAGAGATTTATTAGGTATTCATGCACCTAGTGGAACATCCAGACAATAAGGCAATAATAGTAAGTTACAATAATCCAACCTAGAGGTGACAAAAGCATGAATTAGTTTCTCTGCATTATATAGTGACATTATATTTCTTATATTGTCAATATTTCTGAGATAAAAGAAATCTATCTTAGTAATATTATCTACATGAGCTTCAAATGAAATACTGGAATCAATAATCACACCAAGGTCTTTTACGGCTGCATATGATGAAACAGAAAGGCCATCCAGAGTTACTGTGTCATCAGAAACTAACTTCTAGCTGCATGTGGTCCTAGTACCAGTACTTCTGTCTTGTCAGAATTAAGCAGAAGGAAGTTACTGTAATTAGCATCTGTTCAGAGACACCTTTGTGTCATCAGCATAACAGTGGAAACTAATACCATGCTTATGATTAGTTACCTAGAGAATGCATGTTCAAAGAAAACAGCAGTTGGCCTAAAACCGAACCCTGTTGAACACTAAACTTCATTTCAGTACGCATATAATAGTCACCATTTAAATCTACAGACGGATAACGATCAGTCGAAAAAGACCAGAGCCAGGAGAGGGCCCCTTAACTCCTACTACATTTTCTGATCTATCAAGGAAATAGATTAGATATCAGTAGGATCAGACTGATACATTTAAAAAATGCTATTCCTACTGTATACTGTGAGCATAGCTGCTATGCTACAACCTTTTCCAAAATCTTGGAGATAAAGAGGAGGTTTGATTTGGATGTCAGGTTTCTTAATTAGAGGTTTAATTACAGTATGCTATTATTTAGGAATGTATGGTTTGCTGAGTAAACAGTAATTTTAACAGGGGTTCAGTTATTTCTGATTTCATCTGTTTGAGTAAATGTGTAGGTATAGGATCTCGTACACAAGATAATGATTTTTCAGAAGAGATTATAAACATAAGTTTAAGTCTTTTGAAGAGTAGTAAAATATTTAAAGTGCTGATCTGATGTACTTATATTATCACCTGCATCAATGTTTATTCAATTGTTTTGGTTTGAAATTTAAAGCTTGAGTTTTTTACTCTTATTATTTCTGGATACGTTTGTTATATTAGTATAGAGAACTTCAAATGCATTCAATTTGTGTCCACGATTTTGTAAAATTGTCAGATTATCATTATAAATAAGTGTTGCCCCTCCTTCTCTTTGAGTTAGCTGAGGCTGATGTACTGTATGTAGCTGTATCCAGGAGAACTAGCTTCATTTAATGCTACAGACTCGTCCAGTTTAAACCACATTTCTGTTAAACACAGTATATCAAACTCCCGATCAGTAATAGCTTCATTGACAGTAAGTACTTTAGATGTGAGAGATCTAATATTTAATTTTATACTAATTAGATTGCTAGAACAGTCTTTCTATATTTTTGTTTAGCTCGGGGAACAGACACAGTATCAGTCTGCTGGAATCTGAGTGAGGACTATCAGACGATCGGATTAACCTGCTTGTCCTTACAGCTCATTGTTGGTGTTGTGCAGGATGTGAACATGTCACTGATTAATAATGAGATCTGAGCTGTAATGTTATTGATTACAGCAAAAGAACTCAGTCCAAGTGTGTTACTATTCTCAGAGCAGAAAGTGATTCTATCTCTCTCTCTCTCTCTCTCTCTCTCTCTCTCTCTCTCGCTCTCACACACACACACACAAACACACACACACTGATGCTGATACTGCAGACATTTGACATGCTTGTTTAATGTTCATGATGTGATGTTTGTATTTAAGAAAAGCTAATTTGATGTGTGTGTGTCTGTGTCTGTGTGTTTTATTTTGGTCTGTAATATCGAGCCAATCACAAATTTAATCACATATTAATTTTCCTGGTGTTGTGTAATTAATCAGGTTTAAAATTACAGTATACAGACATAATTACATCTGTGTGTCCCAGTTGTACTTCCCGTTCCAGATTTATTCCCCTGTCCTGCTATGAAGTGCTTCACTCTTCTGTGAAGGCTTTCACTAGATGTTGGAGCCTGCGTGTGTGGATTTGTGTTCATTTACAGACTTTACAGGAGCATTAGTTCGCTCAGGGGCTGATTTCTGAATGTTGAGGAGGCATTGATGAAGTTGATGGTTCAGTGGGGTTGAGTTCAGTCAGGGCTCTGTGCAGGACACTTAGTATACAACTGTGTGCTTCAGAAATTGGGGTCAGGAGTGCACATACTTTTGATGTGGTCAGAAAGGAAAAACCAAAAACTCAGACTGAGACACATGACAGTGTGTGTAACACTGCGGCTACAGCCTGATATTATTGATATACTGTATAATCAGCCTTCATTGCAAAAATATACAGGATGTGTAATGATTGCAAAACTACAGTATTTTTGTGTGTGTGTGTGTGTGTGTGTGTGTGTGTGTGTGTGTGTGTGTGTGTGTGTGTGATTTTAGCAGCATGTGCCTTTAAAAAATGCTTGACAAAGGGATAAAAATAGTGGAGTGATGATCGTGGAAAAAGAAGGCTGACGAGACAAGTCCTGCTAATGCAAATCTAACAGTTTTAAAGGTCATGATGAGCTCTGTGTGTGTATATGTGTGTGTGTGTGTGTGTATGGTGTGTGGCTAAGAGGTGGCTCTGCTCTCTAAGGTTTATGATCTATTTAATAGTCTTAAAAATTACATTTGTCAATTGTAGTGTATTACACACACACACTTTCACTCTTTAATAAATATCTTTTTAAAGTATCACTGTGCAAGCAAGTGATGACTGTGTGTAATGTGACACCAGTCAGCACAAATCACTGAAGTAGAAAGTGCGTGTGTCGCAGTCAGGCAGCAGACAGAAAGACACACACAAAGACATATACACGAGGAATTCGGACACTAAGCTGAGCAATGTCATGGAGCAGCGGTGGATCTGCAGCTATAACTCGTTTATCATACACACAGTGGATCTGTTGATCATGAATGAGTTCAGTCTATGAGTTTGAGGAATTGGCAAGAAATAAGAAACCGTGAGTTTACTCCTTCATTATGGAAACAGTTGGAGAACTTTTAGCCAAAGAATTTTAGCCAGTCAACCTATTAGCATATTTTCGGTGATGGAATGAAACCGGACAACCCTGAGGAAACCCACATGGACCCAGAGAAAACATGTAAACCTCCACACAGACTATAACCCAAGGTGGGGATCAGCAGAGCACAAACCGCATATCATTAATTATCTATGAATTAAAAGAAATCTATGAGAAATTACAGCTACAAGATTAAAGCCCCTGAAAATGTGATCCTGGGAACACAGTAATGAGAACATGGAGTGTCCGATGTCTAGTCAGCCTTGAGAAGGTATTATTGGGAGAATTTAGGGACGATGTACTGATTATGGGCCAGTTTTTTGGCGGGGCTCTTAATCACAGGTTTGTTGTGTTGCCAGCCTGTGAAACGTAAGGGACACATAGCGATCATTCTCCATCGTCTCATGTCGTCCGCCATGTCACACTTTTACAGTGTAACCTCGGATTGCGAGTAACGTGGTTTACAAGTGTTCCGCAAACCGAGCAAAGATTTTAAATAATTTTTTATTCGGAAACCGAGCAAGTATTAGTTTACGAGTGTAAGGATCATGCTTCACACATGCGACTCTTATTTTGACACCGAGCGTCACTCTCTCACCTTTGGTTTAAGAGTGTTTTGGAATACGAGCCCACTTCTGGAATGAATTATGCTCGTAATCCAAGGGTCCACTGTATTTCATTTTTAGAAGTAGCACATTCAGTGGCCAGGTGACACGCATTTTCCTTGGAAAAAGTGCTCTCCTATAAATTTCTAGACACATTCCAAGCCATGACTCAGTTCAACACTGCATGTTTCTGCGCTGTTGTGCATGTAGTTTGGCAGAATCATTCAGGCAGTGGGTTCACCTGTTATTGTTTATATACAATATATTTCCTTTGATGCATTACCTTTTCAGATGCACATCAAGACCCTGTGCAGCAGGTTACTGCACCTGTCAACATGGAGCAGTTCTCAGATGAGACGTTTTTTTAGCCGCCATGAGACAAGCATTTTTCATGATATTCTCAGAGTAAATTTCTCGCACCACAAAGCTGAGTTAATTACAGACCTCCAGTCCTGTGAGATTGTGGTTTATTTAATCTCTCAGGTATTCCATCTCCTCCAGTATCCATAACGACTCTTTTCTCCTCCTTCACAGACCCGTCTCAGTCTGTCTGCATTTAGAAACCAACAGGAACAAGAACAAAGGCTTTAAAGTCCATGTGAGAGACAGTGGGGAGCTCTCTCTCTCTCTCTCTCTCTCGCTCCCCCCCCTCCTTTTATCCCTTTGCCCACTCCACTTATTCTCTTTGCTATGCTGAGTGAGAGTAAGGTGTGTAAGAATGATAAGTGTGTGTGTTTCACTTGCGTGTTCACGTTCACATGGAGAGGGAGCAGTGTGCAATTTTATGAGCCTCATTTATCACTCTTTAATATCATCATCCCATTTCCATGTGTGTGTAGGAGATTTTTCCTTCTAACTGGATACAAACAAGTCTCACAACCATTACAGGCTGTGGCCTAAAATCTGAAAACAGATGGATTTGTTTGGAGCAGGTAATAGATACAGTTACAAGTACTGATAGCAGCAAACCTCTGGTCCCAACCAGGAGACAGATAGATTGGCAGACATACAGATAGATGAATAAACAACAAACAAATATAACTTTACTTCATTATCATAGAAGAGCAGAGATTCCTGAAGAATCTCACTGGTCAGAAGAACACTGTTGTGTATCAATAACCCCTGCTCCTTTTATTCACTGAGGTATAAATCATGGAACACTGTCCACGAGCAAGCCTGGTACTGAATGTTGCTTCTGTTTATGGAAAAAGTATCGTGATTTGTGTTCCACAGATCCGACCGCTTTTGCCGTATGTCCTCCCTCAGATGCCTTAAAACATGGCTGTAGAATTCACTTCTGACGGTCTGTCCCCTGTGGACAAATTCTTGATGCAAGAAAAAGTGTCGAAAAAGTCATAGCTATACACTCAAGTTCCGTCATCGGTAATGATCCTGAACATGAAACACGAGTCATCCACGGCACTCTGACAGAGTTCTTGACAGACTTTGATGCAATGTTCTTTCCTGAGTCAACAGGATTGCCTGGACTGTTCCGTGTGACACACTAACAATGGCAGCAGTGTTGTGGATTGTTGTCTGACAATCCTCATGCACAAGTTGCCAAATGGTTTAGACATTTCAGGGGGTTGGGCTCCTTGAAGGTCTTCCTGATCTCTCGTCGTCTTCCAATGATGTTCTTCCGCTATTGAAGCGTGCATTGCAGCATTATAAATTTGCTGAATCATGTTAAATGCCTATATGGCAAATTTGATCAGTTTCACACACAGAATTTCACATTTGTTCTTTGTTCTACCTGGCTGTCCATGATGAAATAGCAGATGTGGTAACGCACATGGTCAGAATAGCACCAGTTGCACAGCTTATGATGTACACAAGACAAAGTCCTTCGGCACAAAAATCTGTGCTCCCTGTGACTGTGTCTCCAGCCTTGTTCTGCCATCTGTTGGTATGTTACAAAACTAGTCTCTGAACTTTTTGATACCACCTCTTCTTCTTCTTATTATTATTATTATTATTATTATATATTATTCATAATAATAATTATTATTATCCTTACCACTAAGCATACCTTTCCATGCTGATGATACTGATTGACCTTTGTAGCACATGGCTCGGAGACTGCAGTCAGTCCTGTAAACATTCGGCGACTGGAACGCCTGAGCGTTGAAAATCGAGTTAACTTGTCGCCGACTTGTGGAATAGACACATCTGTCTGTGATAACTGTACATGAAATCAAGAACTCAGCTGGAAGTTATTGCCACATCCCCCATATAGTACTGACCTCGTTCCAAGCTATTTCTACACGTTTGGGCCAAGGCGTTCCTGTCCAAGTATCCAAGCACTAGTGAAACACTGGGATAAGTGCATTAGTGTAGCAGGGGATTATACTGTATAAAGATATAGTTGGTGTTTACTCTCAGAACTGTGTTTTTTTTATTCTGCGCAATCAAAAGTCCCACTTCGTCTTGAATACCCCTTATATAACAGAAGCTTTTATTCAAGTAGCCCATTTCACCTGATTATACCGACACTAACGTATACATGTTTGTACATTAATTATTTCCACCGTCAATAGCTCTGGACTGAAATTCCCACAAACAGTTTTGTACCTGAGCCTCATATAACGAAAGTGGACTTTCCACTATTAACTTAAACACCTTTTCTGTTATATTGAACTTGTTGCTGTGAAGCTGCTTTGCAACAAAACCATTGTTAAAAGCACAATATCAATAAAATTTAATTGAATATTTAAGTAATGTTGTGGGCACCACAGTAGCTTAGTGGTTAGCACTGCCGCCTTGCACCTCCAGGGTTCGATGCCTGGACAGGTTTGATTCAGCCTTTGTATGCATGGAGTTTGCATCCCGTTCTTAGTGCGTTCGGATTTGGATCAGTTTATCTAATTGTTCCAACACCAAAAAGAAATTTTTAGTGTGACACACTATCATTGGCAGCAATGTTGTGGATTGTTGTCTGACAATCCTCATGCACAAGTTGCCAAATGGTTTAGACATTTCAGGGGGTTGGGCTCCTTGAAGGTCTTCCTGATCTCTCGTCGTCTTCCAATGATGCTCTTCTGCTATTGAAGCGTGCATTGCAGCATTATAAATTTGTTGAATCATGTTAAATGTCTATATGGCAAATTTGATCAGTTTCACACACAGAATTTCACATTTGTTCTTTGTTCTACCTGGCTGTCCATGAAATTTGTTCTACCTGGCTGTCCATAAAAGAAATTTAAAAGCGTTGAAGAACTAATTCTGAACCGGGAGAGACAAGCAAAAGTGTGCAAGAAGTGTCAAACCTGGCTGGAATAAAGCGTTCATCAGTTTAGTGAATAATGAAAAATTACCTGAATTTGGAAAGTGATTCGGCATTTTGCCATAGATGTAAATCAGCTCAAGTACCTGCTGAGTACATGAGTGCAAGGTTTGCTCCCATCCTAAAGTACTGGGTCCAGCAGATATCAGCACCGAATGACAGATATCACTTCTCTCTTTTCTTTCTAAAATCTTCAAAGGCACTGTATACAATCAGCTGTCTCTCTATCTATCACAGCACAACCTCCAAGACCCAAACCAGTCTGGATTCAAAGTGGCACATTTCACAGAACTCTTTTAGCCATCACAGAGAAAGCTCCATGGTGCTCGATCAGCCAAATTGTCTTCTGTCCTCATCTTTCTCAACCTTTCAGCAGGGTTTGAAACGTTCAACCATAATACTCTTTTCTCCATCCTCATGATTCTTGTAATCCTTGACATGGAATGGCAATGGTTTGCTTCCTACTTGTAATCTTAGTCATATGAGATGATATGGAAGGGATCCACATCTGCTGCATGCTGATTAAACTGGTATCCCACAAGGCTCAGTACATGGTCCTCTTTTGTTCTCGCTCTCTTGCTAGGTCATATCCTGACACAGGGTGGCGGCTAAAACTTAGTCCCAGTAAAACTGTTCATCTGAGATGTTTCATTCACATCAGGATCTTATGATCTCCCTGGACAAGACTGTGGTCTCAACTTCGGGCACTTGCTGCAAACTCAGGGTAACCCTGGACATTCAGCTGTTCTTTTATATCTCACATTGTTAGTCTGACACACGCTTGTAGATTTTTTCTTTACAGCTGAGTCACTGACAGTCTTCAAACAACTTATAAAGTCCTACCTTTCACTCCAAGTACTTTGATTAACAAGAATAACAACAAAACTCCCAATAGTGTTTCGGCTTGAAGGTCAGTAACATATTAAACGTGTATAAGGGTGTATCTATGACTAGAGCACAAAAAAAAGAAAAGGAAATGCATAGATGATTCTTGTCATATAATCATCATAATTGGAGATTGTAATGCTGTTAATCTAATTAACTATTTAAAAACAGCATTTTAAAGTTTTATGCAGTTATACTGTATGTATAAAAGGGAATAAAAGTGTGTATTGAAGAAATATTTGTTTATGAACTGCATTAAGTCTTGTAACTCCTTATGCGTGAAGATCTTCCTCCAAAGACTTTGAGGATAAAAATACACTTCTCTACACGCTAAAGGCTGAGACAGAGAATGTTATTATGATCTGTGCTCAGAATTGGCACAGTTTGTGTTTACTGCAGTGTGTGTATGTCTCTGTGTGTATTGCAGCAAAACCTCACGCTGACCACAGGCATATGGAGGTTGGAGAATGCTGGCAGGATTAAACATTACACAATGGTGTGTGTGTGTTTCTGTGAGCACTGATTAAGGCTGTGAAATGTAACTGTGTGAGAGAGAGATAGAATGAAAGAAAGAGGGAGAGTGAGCAGGAGAGAGAGAGAGAGAGGACAGCTGTCCAGACTCTCTGTCCTTTGTGGTTAAATATGCAATATATGAATATTCACATCATCAGACACATAGCATTGAATTCTGGCAGTGTGTGTGTACTGCTGGTTCAGGGTTAAAAGTCACTTTTAATTTAAGGTCAGCAGAATATGATTCTGTTAATTATTTATCATTAATAATTCATGATAAAGAAAATGTCTTTCAAGCACTATATACCTGAGAGAGAGAGAGAGAGAGAGAGAGAGAGAGAGAGAGATTAAAATCAAGTTATTTATAGACATACAGTACAAAACTAGAAGATTGAACTACAAGTAAAAATAGTGGTGATCTTTAAACAAGAGTAGAAAAAGAGAAATAGAGGAATATGCACAGTGGAGGGGAAAAAATCTAAAAGAGAATTTAGTTCAAATTGTATCTGCATATGGATTATTTCCCAGGCAGCAAGGTGGTGTAGTGGTTAGCACTGTCGCCTTGCACTTCCAGGGTATGGGTTCGATTCCCGTCTCTGCGTGCATGGCGTTTGCATGTTCTCCCTGTGCTTGGTGGGTTCCCCCCAGGTACTCCGGTTTCCTCCCACA
Organism: Clarias macrocephalus; assembly: GCA_011419295.1. Classification (NCBI taxonomy): domain Eukaryota; kingdom Metazoa; phylum Chordata; class Actinopteri; order Siluriformes; family Clariidae; genus Clarias; species Clarias macrocephalus. Next base: position 80,190 of record JAAGKR010001398.1, read on the forward strand.
GTCCAAAGATTAGGCTAAGATTAGGCATACTACAAATCCCCGTAGTATGTAAATGTGTGTGCCCTGTGATGGACTGGCACCCTGTCCAGAGTGCACCATGCCCTAAGTATCCTGGGATAGGCCCCAGGCCCCCCGTGACCCTGAATACAGGATAAAGCGGTATAGACGATGAGTGAGTGAGTGAGTGAGTGAGTGAGTGATTATTTCCCAGTTTTAGAGTGCAACAGGGATGTAGGGGTTGGCAAGCATCACCTCGCAACTATAGAGTCAGAGGTTCGACTCTCTTCTCTGTGTGTGTGTGTGTGTGTGTGTGTGTGTGTGTGTGTGTAGTTGGAGTTTGAATTTTCTCCCTGTGCTTGGTGGGTCTCCTCCAGGTACTCCGGTTCCCTCTCACAGTCCAAAGGCATGTGCTGTAGACTGATTGGCGTTGGCCGTAGTGTGTGATTATGTCATGCAATGTGTATCTCACTTTGTGCCCTGAGCTCCCTGGGCAAGGCTCCAGGCTTCCTGTGACACTGTACAGGATAAAGAATAGAAAAGTTTGTCCCTATTGAGAAAACTCGAGGTGATAGTTTTTACACTCCCTGTGATGACATGAGGAAGAAACCATGAGACAAACCAGACTGAAAAGCGACCCTTATCAGGTTTATGCAAGATCATAAATAAATCCCTTTTACACCTCTGTGCTGTGGAGTCGAGCAGTGCTGACCCGATCTAGAGTAGGAACGTCAAAGTTTAACTTTAAGTCTAGTGTATCAAACTGAAAGTACGAACTGTATAAGCTGTTCTTAGGTGTTCTAGGTGGGACCATCAGCTGTAACTTCAGTGCACTTTAGGCTGTCCATGGGGAGCATACTTAGCAGTGAGAAAGAGAGAGATCAAAGTAGATTTAAAAAGATAGAAAGGTGTTTCAAATAAAGATTAAGACAGAGATAGAAGATGAAATCACAGAAAAATAATGTGACTGTGATGAGAACTATAATGTGTCTGCTCTTCCACTAGAGAAGGTTAATAGACATCCATCCCTCCATCAATACCACTGCTCATTGGTGCAGGAATTTCTGATGTGGATGTGATGTTCAGCATGACTCAAAACACATTTGTCTCTGAAAAATGCATTACTTCTGATGAAATGAATGCAGAAACGCACATATCCAGCAGGAGCAGGGATGAATCAAGGCGGAACTTCCAGAATCTGTACAGATGAAGAGTAATTGAACACTGTTAGTGATGCTCAATAAACTGTGTAGCAAGCTGATGATTTTACATTTTTATGCACTACTGCACTGCTGAGTCCTAGATTCTGAAGGTGGTGTTTAATTCTCTATAACAGCAAGGCTGAGAGTAGTGCAGGTTTATTTTAACATGCTCGTGCCATCGATGACATGAAGTTTTCTGAAAGGAGGATGTTTATGTAACATTTATGGAGAGTCTTCAGCATCGGCAACAGTTACAGGAACACTGCCCCCTCTGGCTGCCTGTGCCCCGGTACTGTTTTTCTGTCCAGTGTATTTCAGACCCTTTTATCGTATTGTTCCTTATCTACGCTTTAGGGACATGTGGCTCTATAAACTTTTGCCTTATGTCATACTAGTTTGGCTTGCTGTCACTCTACTGCTTCATGTGTAGCTATTCTGATACTCCAGTACACTGTGTCTAAGCTAATCCAGCTACAGTCCTGCTCCACTAAGTCACTTCTTCTCTGCACCTTCAAGACGTCACCCACTGCCCACATCCAAACTGACTGTGTGACTCTACAAAAATCAGCAGTCCAGCACTAACAATACTTGGTGTTATTATCCACCCCTGAAATACTATAATGCTTTTTTATTTAAAATTTCTACCAGTTTAACCTCTCTGTAGACATTTTCTTCTAATATTATTCTAACTGGTGATTTTATCATTCATGGGGAGAGCCTCAATAATGCACTCACAAGGGAGTAATTCTGGTACCTGGTAGAAGAAGAAACCTGGTACCTATCCTAATAAACTCTCAAATTTCTGCCAAATCTTAAATACCAAAATTCTGATGGTAATCTGTTTAAATAATTCCAGTTAGAGTTCCATCTTAAACACAGTACAGAAACCGTCTTCTTGAAGTCACCACTGATCTCCTAATGGCTGCTGCTAATGCTGGACTCTTTTGGATTGTTGCTCAGCATAATCTGAGTGCAGTGTTTGACACGGTCCCATACACGATTTTGTTAGACCGCTAAGTTACTATTTGCATGATTCATTTCATACCTCTCTGATCACACCCAGGTTTCATTCTCAGTCTCTCCCTGTCAGTAGTGGTGTTCCCCCAGCCTCTTTGTTAGGTCCACTTCTGTTTCTGTTACCTTCTCTACTTTGTTCATTCATATTGTTTCTATTATTACGCAGATGACACAAAGCTTTATGTGTTGAAATAAAAACTTGGTTCTCGTGCAAATCTTTTAAACTACATAAGAATATGACAGTTTCTTAAAGGTTTAGTCTAATAATTTTGAATTCCTCACAATGTCCTCAGTTTGTCCATCTCCCGCTTAGGTCAATTTTGACAACACTCTCTCTTTTGAATTCTATATTAACAGTGTCTCCAGGTCATTACTTCCATCTCTGCAATCTGGGCATCCGCAGCCATTCTCAACCATGCACTGGTCACCTCAAATATTGATGATTGTGATTCACTTTTATGTGACCTATTGATATAACCTCCTCACTTAAGTCCCACTTACTCTGAATGCTGCTCTCAGTATCATAAGCCAGACTTCTTACATGAATCATGACATTCCCCCTTCAACAACTCCACTGGCTCCCTTTCAAATTCTGTATCGGTTCTCCTCCTCAGTTTTAAAGCTCTTCATAATCTTGCTCCGCCTCCCCCTCAGAGCTTTTTACTATTTTACACACTTCTTGTACTCTTTGTTCCTCCACATCAAGATTCCTCTTTACACCCCCTGCCCATTAGACTACCGTCGGCTTTTGAGGCTTTGGATGCATCGCTTTTCGCCTCTGTGTAGAGAACACAGACTCTCTATGTAACTTTACATCACATCTTAGGACTATTCAGAAGCTTCTTACACATGGTCTTCGGCTGCATTGAGTTCTCATGCAAATACTGTATATATTTTATTCTATAATAGCTCTGTGATGGCTGTTGTATCTAACGTTATTCTTATTGTTTGTATCATTGTTATATGTTGTTTGACTGTTGTTATTATTATCTGTTGCTCATCTATATTTTGCATTGTGACCTTAAGTGACTGGAAAGGCACCTACAGCATGAACCAAGTGCATTATTATTATTATTATTATTATTATTATTATTATTATTATGCAATAATTTTATTTAATTTAATTGTATTGAAATTTAGACCATAAAGGATTAAAGCTCAAATCATTAATCTGTCTCCTAAAGCAGTGCTAACACTGGACTGTCATGTAAAAAAATATCCTAAATATATGTTTTTATATCTGAGCATATTTGACAAAAACAAATTAAATTTAATTTCTATTTATTTAATTTATAGAATTAAATTTATATTTTTAATCATATGTAGTGTTTCAGTTAGCATTAGCTAGCTTAGTTTAGCTATAAACGGTATAAACAAACAGCACATGATTATCTCATTATTATTCAGATCATAGCCTGGCCACCTTGTTTACTCCTCACCTAGAGGAACTCAGCATGAAGTAAATATATCTTCTGCTGGAGGGAAACTGCCATCTAATCAATGTCTCAGCTATACATCATTCATTTATGTTCTAACACAGTTCACACTGTGAGAACGAAGCACAAATAACCATTACAACTTATAATACTGCATTGTATAAAGGACATGAATACTTTTCACTGCAATGTTTTGAGTGGGAGAAGCCAAGTGAGTGCTCCAGACAGCTGAGGCATCCGGGGCAGAAACTGTGCAGGGGCAGAAATGGTTCAGGTGCAGTTTACGCAACTTCAAGAGGAATGTTTACATTTTAGGCAATAGCCAGACAGATGTGGCTTCTGTTTCTTGTTACATTGATTTCAATTTTATTTGTCAGAAATGTAATTTAATGAAAACTAGACTCTAGGATGAATTGGGAAATTAGGTTTAATTCAGATATGTGCAATTACGGTTTAACTTTAGTTGACCAAATGTTTTAACATAAATGACACTGCGTACCAGTACAGTAATTTAATGATGTTGTGTTTGTTCTCCAAAACAACAGCTGGCACCTTTTTCACATGGGTTTTATACTTGTGTTAAGTAATTGCTTCATCATTTTGAAATGTGTGTTCACAGATTGTGTTTAGGAAGATCAGTGATGTGAAGCGTGAGGAAGAGGAGCGGCTGAAGAGGAAGAACGAGGCACCGCTTGACCTACCCCCTGATCATCCGGTGCGACGCTTGTTTCAGCGCTTTAGGCAGCAAAAAGAGGCGCGGCTGGCTGCGGAACGGACCAATCGTGATGAACTAGATGTAGAGAAAGGCACCGTCCACAATGATATCATCACACATGACCCTGTAGCCACCACCAGCATTGTAACGGTCACTGAGAGCCCGGCCACGCCCATTCCCTCAAGCTCCAGGCCCGGTCATGTGAAAAATCAATCGGACCGGGATAAACTGCAAGCACCTAACGCACTTGGAGTTCTCCGGGCAACAGAGAGCCGTGGCGCTCGGGGTTGGGCTCGCTTCAGGGAGAGCAGGGCCCAACCTGAGCGCTGGGCCAATGTTGCTAAAGCAGAATCGATGGAAACTCTCCCTGAGCGTGGCTGCAAATCGGCCGAACCTGGGAATCTGAAAAAGACAGACTCTTGTGACAGCGGCTTTACCAAAAGTGACCTGAGACTGGATGAAGGTGGTGGAGTTAGAACACCTACAGACCGCAGTCCGGTCAGTCAGCTGGAAAAAAAGCTGGCACTTGCCGTCCCGCCCATCCCCGAATATACGTTTCAAAGCACGATGCTCGATTTGCGTGCTGAGCTCAGGGCCGAGTTATCGTCACTTGGGAGTCGCATGAGTGCACTAGAGGTGCAGTTGGCAGAAGTGCTGCAGCTGCTTCAGGCCAGAAACACTTCAACAAGACACACTCCTCCGTTATTTAACATCTCACATCCTGCATCATCTGACTCAGACAAAGAGGACATTTTCTGCTAAAGGTCCATGTGGTGAAAGGAACTCCAAATGTTTTTACTGTTATGGGGACATCAAAGAAATATAATTTTTTTACTAAATAAATTCATCTTAAAACTGAGCCAAAAGCTTTAATTTCTTAGTATTATGGTGGATTGTTGAATTTAATACAAATTGTTTCTTCAGTTTAGCACTGGAGCTATGATGCTAATGGTAATGTTGCTAAAATAAGAGAAATCACCCAAAAAGAAAATCCCCTGCAAGGGTTCACACTGACCACACCCACACCCATAACAATATGTAGCTCATGCCCACTTCCTTAATGAGGGCACAGATGTGTTGATGTGGTTTTGGGCCGCCCGTCATCTATACATTTAATTTAAAGGTCACAGTGTAGCTCTGGAACATCAGGTATGGAGGATGTTGTCTCAGACAGTTGATTAATGAAAGACATATTTTAATGTCAGCAATATCTGACCTGAGATTCTCACCCAATTAAAATCTCACATATGAAACTGTAATCGTACAGGTGATATTTGTGTCTCTTAGTGTCTTTAAAACACACAGCCTGCAGTTCAGATAACAGGCTCTGGCTATGAAACCTAACACAAGTTTTCATTAGCTAAAGGAACCAGCAGCTTTTAGGGTGTAAGTTACTCTGTGCATGAGTTGATATGTATCAATCAACACACCTTAAAGATTATTACAACAACTTACACCATCCTGTTTGTATCACATGACATTCGCTTAAAAGTGTTTAAAAACCTTCATGGATTATATGAAGATTCTGTAACCTCACCTGCAGAAAAAAGGGGCAGAGCAGCACTACAAATAAGTCTGCATCGCTGAACACGCACTAATTCACTTGTTACAGTAAGTTACGGCTCTGTTATTGATCGGAGGGGAAACTGAGTTTTACATGAGAATTATTTCCACACACAGAACTGCGGAAGAGAAGGCAAACTGTTTCTTGTCAAGTATCACTTTATTCATTAAGTATCGACTCGTTTTCTTTCCCCGGATTTAACAGGATTACATTCCTGCAGTCACTTTCTCAGATCAGAGAACATCACTCCCCCCATACTGCTAACTACAGCACATCTGCATCACAGTTCTAGTGCAACACTCTCACACACCCATCCGTATGTATGCACACACGCACTCATATTAAAGGCATTATATTTGATTGCATGAATGCATTTGAACTTCTGTAGATAAAACATAAGGTATTTATTATAATAAAGCTTTTTGTACACGACTCCATGCGTTTTGGTCTTTTCATGTAGTTATGATAAAGCCAACTCAGAGCAATTGGTGCATTAACAGTTCATTTACACACAAAATATTTATTGAATATTCAGTATTTTGTATTTTATATATGCACTATATAGGTACACCTCTGTACCTGTCAGTCCCAGAGAAAGAGGTGTGGAAGCTAAGAACTAATCTAAATAATACAAATACAGTGAGAAATCACAGATGAGGAGTAATGACGGAGAGAGATTTTTTTTTAACCTCTAGAGAGCTGAATGTCGTACTACATTCATAGTTATCAGGTACTAATAAAGAGAAAATGCAGTGGCCAAAACAGAAGGATCTTGCTTCCAAGATGTTAAAATAACTTTAATGCATAGATTTTGCATATTTATATGATTTAAACCTCATCATGCCCACAGCCTCCAAAAACCCCCAACCCCCTGCGAATCTGAATGTTGTGTGTGGCGAGATGGCTTTCGCATTTCCGTTTTTTCTATCATGTTGTGTTCATTTATAAAATGTTGTGTTGTCAGACTGTATTTTTTCTTTTACCTTTTGTCTATTCTGGGAATTGTTTATCTGTGCTGTACAGTGCGGGTCCTCAAACCGGTGTTGTGGCACGGGGCTTCTGACCTGCCAGAAAATTTTGGCTCCTCTGATCTGATCTCTCCGTCGTCCATGGGTGTGAGCTCTTATCCACCTGCAACAACGGACCGGCACGCTGGGTCACACTATGTCCATTGTGTCACTGCTATTTCTCAGGTCAGTCAGCATAACAACGTTTATTTTTAACATTTTTTTCCTATGTTGCCCTTCACCTGTGTAGTGTTTCTCAGCTTCCGTGTGCTCCTTTGTCGCTGGTAGCGCTAACACCTTCAGCAGGGTCAGGCCTAGTGTTAACACTATTTTCATGTTAATTACATTATCAGCATGGGTTTTAGCATTTCTGACCAGCGCAACATAGCTCTGCCCACTGTGAAGTGTTCAATCTGCTAAAAACATGAGTATTTTTCTCCAACCTTGAGGATAGGTCAGACTTCTCATCTTTTTTCGTTACGATTGGGTTATTCGCTTTACTACTGTTCATATGAAACGTAAGCCAATCAGAGCTCCTTCCTCAGCCAGAGACTCAGAGGATTATAAAGTAAAGACAGGAGGGAGAGAGTTTTCTCATAAAGTATACTGATCAGGAATGGAAGTTGAAACTTTTCAACTCACCTAATACTCCCCCCTTGTGGGGCAAAGCTGCACAGAAAGAATGAGAGAGAAACAATCAGATCAGGTGTTTACACTCTAGCCTAACCGAACTGCCCCCAGACCCCCGGCTGCATTTCAGGCTTTCAGTGGTGGTGTAAAATGCTAAAGGAAGAAGAGCATGAAGCGATGCACCCATCATGCATAGTGGCCTTTGTACAAGCCTTTGGAGGCAGTGTTATGATCTGGGCTTGCTCCAGTTGGTCAGGTCTTCTACCCTTAGCAAACATGACACGTTCTTGTGTGTCAATTCAGTACACACAAGAACGGATGCCTACACACATCTACACTCAGTGGGACAAACATCACGATTCCCAGTGATTATACGTACACATACACAAAAAACATCTAACAACCTGGAAGCCCACTAACCCAGGGATGTCCAGCTTCAGTCCTGGTGGACCAGTGTCCAACACAGCCTGGTGACTCTTCTGCTCAAACACAGCTGTTAATGACCAGGTTCAGTGTGGGTGTTTAGGTTTCAGTGAATTATACACTCCTCTGCCCTGAGCTCTAATCCACTATCCCTTAACACACTATCCCCAACACACAAACCCCTAACCCACTAACCAGTAACCCACCAACCCCTAACACACAAACCCCTAACCCACTAACCAGTAACCCACCAACCCCTAACACACTGACCCCTAACACACTATCCCAATGAGAGGACGGGAGAGAGAGAGGTAAAGACGAACAAAAATGAGACAGCACAATATCTAGAGAAAGAGAAAAATGAAGGCAAAAAGTGTGTGTGTGCGAGAGAGAGAGAGAGAGAGAGAGAAAGTGGAGGTTGGGAGCTCGACATGTAGAGTTGAAAAAACTTGGCAGCACATCTAAGAGAGAGACAAGAGTGTGTGATCAGGAAACACACACACAGACACACACAGCTACAAGATAACTTATGCAGCATGGAGCACCACCTGATTCTGCTGAGTGACAGCGAGCTCTGATTGTTGCACTTAGCAAATAAAAAGCATAATGATGCATGGTTTAAACATTTAAATATGCAAATCACATGCAAAATATATTATCATCAGGATGACTACTAGTGTACACTCTCTGCCTCAAGACATCAGGCCACACCCCCTGCATGAATCTAACACTGAAGTGAAGTGAATCTAAGCTGCCTCCTTAGGAAGAAGCTGATGTTCAGTGTGAGGGTTTTTCCTCTGTGACCAATTTTTCAGACATCTGAGATCAGACATTGTCAAAGCATACATCAATAATGCTGTCTTAGAGAATGAATAAATAACAACTACATCTGTCATAGACTTTTCACACAGCGAGAGAGAACGGAGAGGGAGAGAGTCTGCATACATTGATCAGCCACAACACTAAACCCATCGACCTAATATTGTATACAGTAGTTCCCCTTGTGTCTGAAAACAGCCCAGCTCCGTTGAGGCCTGCACAACACTAGACCTCTGAAGCGGTGTGGGGTATCTGGCACCAAGTCATCAGTAGCAGATCCTTTCAGTCCTGCAAGTTGTTAGGTGGAACCTTCATGGATGAGACGTGTTTTTCCAGCACATCCCACAGACAGATTTTGGAGGCAGAACCAAAACCTCGAACTCTTGATATTGTTCCTCAAACTGTTCCTGAACAAAGTGTGTTCAAAAAGGCAGAAGGGAACCCAAGGTTTCCCAGCAGAACATTGACCAGAACATCACATTGCATTCGCTGGCTCACCATCTTACTATAGGTCATCCTGGTGCCATCTCTTCCCTGGGTAAATGACACTGGCCATCCACATGATGTGAACCATCAGACCAGGCCAACTTCTTTCATTGCTTTATGGTCCAGTACTGATGATCATATGCCCATTGTAGGAGCTTTTGGCGGTGGCCAAGGATCAGTCAGACCGCTCTGCTGATACGCAGCTCCATACTGTACGAAACAAAGTGTGATGCACTGTTTGTTCTGACTCCTTTCTATCAGAATAAACTTTTTGGTTTGAGCTACAGTAGCTCTTCTGTGGCGAGCCTTCACTCCCCATGTGCATCAGTGACATCTGAAAGCCCATGACCCCATCGTTGGTTCACCTGTTCTCCTTTCTTGTAGAACCTATTTTAGGTCCTGAACACTGCAGACCGGCGACATTCCACAAGAGCTGCAGTTTTGGAGACGCTCTGACATAGTTGTCTAAACCTCACACTCATGCTCTTGTCAAGGTCACTCAACTCCTCCTGCACCTCCATTTTTCCTGCAGACCATTTTGAGAGCAGACTGTCCACTTGCTGTGTAATATGTCCCACCCCTGACAGGCGCTGCTGTAACCAGATCAGTGTTACTTCACCTGCAGTGGGTTCAAATCTGTGGCTGATCGGTGTAGTTATACAGTATGTGGTCAGATGGAAGTACTTGAACAGGTCACATTAAGTAAATAGCAGCAAGAATTCAGTCCTCTGTGCTGCTTGACTTTTGGATGAACATAAAATGTCAATACACTGTGATGAAATCATTAATGCACATAAAATGAATACTAAAGCATCAAATAAAGTCTCCTGTGAAAATGATGAGGTGCTGATCCTGAGCTGGATTGGAGACAGGTGGTGTTTTATCTAGGCCTGTGGGTCAGCACTCACTCTGGACACCTCAAAGTCAACAGCAACACACCTGAGGCACCTCGTCTGAGACGTAATTCCAGACCAGGGACAAGAAATCCCTAATCTTTACACCCCACCTGTCTGTCACTGCAGCAAGATAAAGTTCACACACAGTCTTCATGTCTTTCTACTGTCCATCTCCAGTCCAACCTGTGCAAAAAAGTACAGACACCCGATGACAGGAACCGCCATGGAGGACCAGCCTGAGAGAGAGAGAGAGACTGAGTTATATATTTAACATCTAAATAATAAGGATTATAAATAAAAGAGAATTGCTTCTGTTACTATATTAACACAAAGATGAAAGCCATTTTAGTGTGCTTGAAAATGCTTGACCACAATACATGAGTGTGTGCGTGCGTGCGTGCGTGCGTGCGTGCGTGCGTGCGTGCATGTGTGTCATCCCCTCTGATTGCCCTTCAGCTTTGTCACAAAGTTATTGGCTACTTAATCCGTCATTTGCCATGGCAACAGACACTTAAACATGTCCAGACAGCCTGTAACACGCACACACACACACACGCTCATTCGTACACTGTGGTCAAGCATTTTCAAACACTGAAAATTTCACATAGTCTGTAGAGGAAAAAATAACCTAATGTATAGAGTATGAGTGTTCCTTAACAAACAGCGTCCCCTAGTGTCGTGCCTACAGTGTGGTGACAACCTACACTAATGTGATTGTAGTTTAGTGTTTGCCTGGTTACTGTGTCCATAGGTCATTATATGTCCCCTTTAACATGACCATAATGTAGCATTCGTCACAGTAGTGTGGCCATAGTTTAATGTCTTCCTCACTGATGTGGTCGTAGTTTGCCCCGTTAGTGTGGGTGAGTTCAGTGTTTGTCCTGTAACTACGACTGTAGTTTAGTAACACTCATTACTAGTGTGTGTGTGTGTTAGTGACATACCTTGCATGAACACTCTCTCCCAGTACACACGGCCGATGTGAATTCCTCCGAGAAATACCAAATTGGACAAAATTAGCATAGCTGTGGAAAAGGCAGAGATAAGCGCCAGGCCACGCCTTCTCACAGGTGGAGACAAATAACATACCTATTAAAACAGACAGAGACACAGACAGAAAGACAGAAAGAGTGTTTATTAATATTTTTGTTTTATGTTTTGTTGGTTATACAGTACGTTTTCTTGTTTACTAAAAAAAAGGTGTGTTGCTAACTGCAGATATATTACACACACAAACACACACAGTGCATGTCCCCTGTGTTTACTCACAATGACATCATGAATAGGACGCCAGCAGAGGAGAAGTGTGATGATGTTCTCTATGAACACACACACCCAGTTGAGCAGGGCCCAGCACTGCAGGTAGTCATGGCAACCGTGCCACAAACACACAAAGCCGAACGTCATCGCCATGGAGATAAGCTTCTGGAAAAGCCCATGCTGAGACCCGCCCAAAGGAACGTACACATACCTGGACACGCGCGCGCACACACACACACACACACACACACACACACACACACACACACACACACACACACACACACACAGTTATGATGAAGATGGACTCTAGAGTGTTTGACACTGATTAATTAGTGTGTGTCGCTTCAGTGGTGTGTACACAAAATATGATAATTGAGTTCACTGCTTTGCCTTCAGTTCCATCTTGATGTTCATGTCCGTGTTGATGACACCGATATCTACCTCAGTACCAAATCATCCCATAATCCACCTCTGTATCACACGACACACTATATCCTGTTTATCAGAAACCAAACTCTGGATGAACATTTATTCAATGAAGACTGAAAAAAATCCTCAATCGATTTATCTCCATCCTCAATAAAACAGGACCTTAAACTCTGTAGATTAATGATTAGTTTGTACCCTTGGATGTTTTTACCCTCCCTTTTTATTTAATGCTCACATTAGATCTCCTGTTAAACACCCTTTCCTACACTGCAGATGAACCTCTTATACATAGTTTAATTTCCAGCTGCACTGATTAGTGTCCTCATCAGCATCAGCTCATCATCGCTCTGTAAACTCCAGCTGGTTCAGAACTGGACTGCCTGTCTGAACACCTGGTCCGCGCGCCACTAACCCCTCCTGGCTCCCTGTATCACTTTAAACTCTTTCTGCTCACTTACACACCCCTCATTAACCTTGCCCTCTCCTACCTGCCTAACCGTCTTCTTCTACACAAGCCACCCCATACCCTTACCCCACACACTGCAAAAGAAATGGCACCTTAGCAAGTCAAATATCGAATCTAACCAAACCTATGTATAATTTCTTAACATAAAATGCAGTGAAAAAGTATTTCTCCTTTTTTTCACATATTTATCACACAAATTAGATCAAAGAAATGTTATTATTACACAAAGATAACCTAAGTAAATACAAAGGGAGGTTTTAAATGATGATTTCATTTATTAAGAAAAAACCTGTCTAGACCTACTTGTCCCCGTTTAAAAAATAATTGCCCCCTAAACCTGTTAACTGGTTACGCCATCCTTGAAGGCAACAACTGCAATCAAGCGTTTGTGATAACTGTCAACAAGTCTTTCACATCACTGTGGAGGGTATTTTAAATGCAGGAGTGGAGTAAAATATTGCTAAGATTGCAAAACAAAAATGTCTATTGGCAGATAATTTTGCTTCTTTTAAGATATAAACTCCTAAAAACTAGCAAAATGATCTGCCAATAGAACAAGACATTTTTCGCTTGCAATCTTAGTAACATTTGATTAGAAATAAGCTTAATACTCTTATATTTGCTTTGTTGTAATCTTATTTTAAGAAATGATAGATTCTTATAGTATACAGTATATAAAATATAGAGATATTATAGAATTATAGGCTTGCCTAGATTCAAGAATGTTTCACTCAAGTTGCTAAAATACTAACATTTTTCCGCTGCCCTTGTGATCTGCATTCTGTGCCTTTTTCCAAGCCTTCTCCAAAACTGCACCCTGTTTCTGGATCGCTCTCTCCCTCTCTCAGACAATCCCACTCACTATCCTTATATTAATCCCATCTTAAAGCCCACCTATCCTCTCACTAACTTGAAAAGTTGCAGTAGTGCTGAAAAGCGCCCAGGTATAAAAGAGAAATGAATAAAGCACTCAGTTGAGTGTCCTTAAGCCTGCCTACATGGGGATGTTCATGAATATCCACTTGTGCCACTTGTTCTTAAATTTCCGTGTTAAGATTACAAAAGCAAGTTTAGTTTCTTATTTACTGACAAACCTAAGAATAATTATGCAAATTCAGATAATGTTAGTAGTGCAACAAAAAGCATTTATTTAACTTATTCATTTTGTGCAGCTGTTGACACCATTGATCATAGTATTCCCCTTAAAGATTAATTATGTTCTAAGAGTTTTAAGGGAACGTCATTCTGCTGGCACAAGTCTTGTTTAAGTTCATTATTCTTCATCGTCTGTTTCCACTGGTATGTCAATGACACATACTGTAGCGATATGCTTCAGCCAAAACATTAGCCACTAGATGTTGGGTAACTTGTTTCTATTTAATTCTGACAAAGCAGAAATATTCCCACCAGGACCACAGCGGTAAGGTTTATATTTCATATTAACTCTGAGCGACCTTTCTGTTTAAACATGCGTATCTGGGAAGAAAGCAATATTACAAAGAATGCCTTTTTCATCTCAGGAATATGAGTAAAATAAGAAATATGAAGTTCATGCTTTTGTTGAGCCACATAGCTGTCAGGGGAATCAAGAGGGGCAAAATCTGCTATTGCATCAGCCAAGGTAGGAATGTCACTGTGCTAACAAAATCATGCAGTTCAAACCTACAATCACTTTTCTGTAAACTATGCTTCTGGCCACCAGTCCTCAGTCATGCTGGGAGAGGTTTATAGTCCACCTCAAGTGTGCATGCATTAGGCATTACAAGCTTTGTGTGGCAGATCACCAGTAGATCAAACTCTGTTTAAGAAGATAGACATAAAGTAAAAGATGCACTATCTTCTCCCAGCCTAAAGGTACTGTAGAAGCTTAAGTGCACCAAATATGTAGTCAGTACTAGACTAATGAGGCAAAGTACACACTCTAAAACTGTCTGCAAAACTATCTGGATGAATACACATAAATGGCACTGATAACCAAGACACATGTTAAGTGCGAAAAATGAAAAGCTCCGGCTCAATCCCAAACTGAGATAGATGGATGCACTGGTTGCTCTACAATCACACAAGAAGCACTCAACTGCCAAAAGGCCTACAGTACCAGCCTAAAGTTTGGACATTCAATGTTTTGTGCCTGAAGAATCACTAATTAACAGCACCTTAGATTAGAGCCGTTATGAAGGCTTTACAGAGCATAAGTAGCAGACATTTCAATATCAACTCTACAAAGGAGATTATCACATATTTTGGAATCCTTAAGCATTGTTTTACTATGTAAAACAAATTTCAATCAGAAACGACTACAGAGTTAGAAGATGTCTCTAAACATCTGACTAGGAGTGTACACCATCAAGCTGAGCAGTATGTGGCGCATCAATGCGCAATCAGCTGTGTGGAAAAGTCTTCAGACCGCCACCAGCAACCACAATCCATTCCCCTGACAATGGGTGGTCATAGAGCTTCACACTCCACACTACAGATTTGAAAAGCCCAAAACTAAACACCTCTCCTCTTCCAGTTCACACCATAGGTGGTATGGACCCCTCTGTCAAAATCCTACAGTCTTCTTCCTCAATCCATTAGGGCTTTTATGAAGTCTCACAAGGAGTCACAACAAACTGGGGCTGAGCATGCTGAAAATAGTGAACTTCAATTCAGTAGTCATATCAATGATTTAGCAGTGTTACAATCTGCAGCCCCTTTGCTCACCCTAAAACACAGAAGTCAATTTTCTTCTCTACTCAGATGATGTGTAACCCCCCGTTAAGATGCAGCTGTAGAGCAGCCGTGCCTCACTACAATCATTTTAACATACGGCTCTTTCTGACATTTCCTGCACATGACAAATATGAAAATCCCCAAATTAACAGATGAAGGAAAAATAAACAATTTTATAAGAAGGTCCCACTGCTGCCTTCACTCTACAAAGTGTGTGTCAAAGTGTGTGCGAGCCCGAGGAACTAATATATAGTATTAATATGTACCTGTGAGGTTTTGCTTTAATGATATCATGTTTTCGTAGTCTATCTGCATTAATTAATCTGCCAACACTGTGGTATTTATCATTTACTCCAATAAAGTACTGCTACACTGAACTGAGAGAAAGAAAAGAGAAAGAACGAGATAGTAGAACAGAGAGGGACAGACAGACAGACAGACAGACCGACACACGCACACACTTAGAATGGTGTATTTACTGTGTGGCTGCTCTGATTGCTGCACTTATGGTTTTTTTTTTAATAGCTCTATGATTAAAGTAGGAGCAGAGAGCGAGGTTTAAAATTACAAAACTGCAAATACACTGCAGGTTCTTTTGTGCCTACAGTGTGTGTGTGTGTGTGCATCTGTGCGTGTCTTTTTTAAGAGTGTCTGTGAGTCAGGAACCTCTCACACACCTCCACACTCTGAATTCTTCATCACACAATTGCAGTTCATTTAAAAGCACATTAACACCACTCTATACACACACACACACACACACACACACACACACACACACACACACACTCACTCTGATTATGTAGATAAGGCGGCAGTTCTCTTCTACACACAACGTATCAGAAACAGTTACTGAGAGAGATAAAGCAAGAGAATCAATGCGCTTTAATCACTGAGGTCCAAAGACCAGGAGAAGAGTGATGGAGTGCTCTTACTGAGAGTGAGGTATGTGGGAATGAGTGATTTGTGAGAGTGAGACTGGTTAGAGTGATGGAGTGTTGCTTAGGAGAGTGAGAAAGGTGAGAGTGATGTATGTTATTTGTGAGAGTGAGATATGTGACACTCATGGTGTGTTCTTTGTGAGAGTGGGAGAGGTGAGAGTGAGACAGCTGGCAGGAATGGATTAAGACAGGTGAGAGTGAGACAGACGGCGGCAAGAACTTGTGTTTCCTTTACCAAAGCTTTGGCATTGTTGTAGCAAATCTACACACAGAACTGTGACTTTCAAGTGTGATAAAATCCCCCACTCCCACTGCATGTGTGTACACACAGACAGACACACACACACACACACACACACAGACACACACACAGACACACACACAGACACACACACACACACACACACACACACACACACACACACACACACACACACACACACACACAGACACACACACACACACACACAGACACACACACACACAGACACACACACACACAGACACACACACACACACACACACACACACACACACACACACACACACACACACAGTATAGGTTAGTACCTCGTGACTTCATGCGGTTGGCTGCAGGAGTGAGTGTCAGTGTGAGATATAAATAACTATAATATACAATAACAGGCTGCGATGGAGAAAATGCGACTTTAATGAATAACGAGTGTGGAAGCGGTTTTATTAAAAACTAAAGAGATCAATGCAGTAAAAAATGATGATGAGGCTCAGGTTTGAACACTTTAAATGATTTATACAGTCAGGTCCATAAGTATTTGGACAATTCCTAACTGCAAAACGGTTTAATCAAGTCCCTCGGTTCTCATCGTCCATTTGGTTTTGTGGTTTCAGACTAATGATTCGCCTGCATCAGCACCTCTCCGGACTGCAGTGTGTGAGCTCCCATGGACCAATATCAAATACTCATTCAACCTAATCGGTCATGAAGTGACTAAGAAACAACCACGCCTGGCCATCAAACTTCGTATCAATCAGCAGTCCAATTACTTTTTAAATAATATTTTTAGAAAAACCGCTGAAGATCCTAAACAGATAATGCTGCGCTGTGTTAAAACCGTTAAATTGAAGCCGAAAGTCGACACTTCACTCACATCCTGATTGCTTCATTACACAGCCGCAATGTCTCACCGTTCCAATACTTATGTGCCTGAATGTAGCAGAAGTGATGCTTCCTTTTTTAGTGGAACTGTGGAAATTTTCTCCATTTATACTTCAAATTGTTAGACTGCTATTTGTACACACACACAGAAAATGTAATCAGATTATTAAATGTTAATGGTGATGTAAGGCAATTTGTTTTCAGGCAAATCAAGACGGAAAAACAAAACAAGAGATTGACCGTTAGAGGGACACAACAACATGACGACAATTTATTCCACACAGAGCGAGAGAGAGAGAAAGAGAGAGAGAGAGAGAGAGAGAGAGAGAGAGAGAGAGAGAGAGAGAGACTTTTTCCACTTCAGCTTAGTGTGTAAACGGCTTTTCAATATGTTTGCTCATTTGCATTTCTAAATATATTTAATTTTAGTATAAGCACATGGACAGAAATCTGCATGTGCCTCATTACAGCTTCATTTCGTATGCGCATATTCCCACACTGGCGTGACTCCAGTTTGTCACTCCATCGTCGTCCTCTGATTATACACATTCAGATCTGAAGTATGGTCAGGAGAATGGACACTGAGGCAATATGGCTCTCATCTATACAGTACATACTGACAGGAACTGGGGCAGTGGGACATTAGTATGAAAGGTGGCATTAGCATGCTAAAGTGGGATATCACTAATATAAGGAAAGCTAAGGACAGTTTTCTGGGGGGAAATTTCCCTCAGTACGTGGCAGACAGAAAGACACACATATTAAGTAACATTACACAGACACATGGAAACATATGCAGCCTATCACACACACACATACACACACACGTACCTGATGAGCCATCTGTATAGTCCCACATCAAAGTACCTGAAAGTGAGGAAATCATGGATGATTAGAATGTTTAATCTTTATCATAGATTATTTCTATCATCTGGAACCACACTTTTCATCTCAACTATGGCTAAAATTATGTGCACCCCCGATCATCACACCCATATGTTTTTTTGTTTTTTCCAGTTGAAGTCTAGGTGGTTTTCTCGAAGAAAAAAAGGGGGGGGGGGATAATTAGATAATTAGAGCATTTTTGAGGGCAAGTTCTCATATGAAGCTTAGACTTTTAAATATCAGATCTCTCACATTTAAACTTTCCTGTGGAATAACAGGCCATGAGGGTACACACATCAGTACACTCTCAGTGCCAGTCTAAGGCCTGGATAAATGGGGAGGGTTTCATCAGAAACCTGTGCCAAAAAATATGCTGATTGGATGATCCACTGTGGGATCCCTAAGCAAAGCAGCCAAATCGAGAAGAAAAGAACAGTTGTTTCCAATAATTACAACATACAACCCAGCAGGGTGATGTTCTGAAGTGATCACTGTCTCACTCCACAGAACTCCATCAGGTGACTGAATGTTCAGAGTCAAGATTCCATTATACTCTAGGTAATGTAGCTCCAATTTAAAGAAAATTAATTAGTGAGAAAACATGAGATCACATGCACCTTAAAACAGACCGCTCGAAAACTAGAACGTAAAAGCCGTCAAACTAAACAGTTAATTTCTCTTTACATGCTTCCGTTTGGCAACATAATTCGTAAGTATGGTACAGTATTAGTTCCCACTGTTATGCAAATGACGTTATATGTCTCAGCAAAGCCAGATGAGAAACCCAGCTTAATTAAGTTGAGGAATGTGTAAAGAACACTGGATGCATATTAACTTCTACCTGTTTAATTCTAACAAGACGTATAAGTACTAGGACCACATGCAGATAGAAGTAAGGTTTCTGATCACACAATAACTCTGGATGGCTGTTCTGTTTCATCATTTGCAGCAGTAAAAAAAAACGTTGGAGAGATTAGAGATTCTAGTCGTTCATGTTTTCTTCTAGCTCTCCTTTTAGTTATGCAGTCAAGTTTAGTCCTGCCAGAGTCCCTGCTTGCACTCCGCATTAAACATACACTGACCACGGACAGTGAGTATACCTAATGATGTGTGTTCTCTCCCTTGCATGGGCAGCTGGAGTTTCCTCCTGTAGCCCAGAGGTTCCTGATAGTACCACACGAAAATAATGATGAATGTTCTTACTTGGACAGCAAAAGAATTGCCCTTGCAAAAACTATACTCAAGTACACTTCATCATACAGCGGATAAGTTCACATGGACATTATTAAGTTCATTGAAATCAACAGTGAGCTTAATTTGAAGCTCTTCCCAACACACTTGAGCAGCACATTAGCACAGCTTGATGCTACAGTAAACAATCAAGGAGGAGTAATGATTTATATTCTCACTGTCCAATATTCCTCAGATTTCAATGTTTTGTCCTCATGTCATCTCATGGCACTGTCGCCTTCAGCCTAATAAATCTAAATCAAGTCTAATCAAATCAAGTAGGCTTTTATTGACATTTCAACCATACAAGGTTCAGTATACAGTGAAACAAGACACGGTTCCACAAGGACCAAGACCAATCTAAATGCTGATTTCTACAAAGCTGCTTTGTGACTATTTCCATTGTTTAATGATTTATATAAATAAATTGAATATAGTTTACTTGAAAAGATGATGCATTCGCAGGTATGCACAATTAAGCAATATCACACTGTTGGACTGAATATTAGCATGGCTGTGATATCTTCAGTACTCAGGCTACATCCTTGCCATGCTGATATTCTGTACAACAGCACAACCTTGTGTGCGATATACTGTAGCTGTATCCCAGCTGTATGGCAGTGATGTTACTGACTATTATCACCACATGTAAAATGCCTCTCATCCAATCAGACTGCTCGGTCAGAACTAACTGGTGTAATTATACTTAAAGTGCCATCTAACAAAATATAGTGGAACCTTGGATTATGAGCATAATTCGTTCCCGAAGTGGGCTCATATTCCAAAACACTTATAAACCAAATTGAATTTTCCCATAAGAAATAATGAAAACTCAAATGATTCGTCCCACAGCCCAGAAAAATGAATATATAAAAATAATTAATACAATATATAAAGTAAAAATAAAACAAATTAACCTGCACTTTACCTTTAAAAAAAAGTACAAATAAATTCTGACAGATAAGTGCTTCCATTTGTGCGCGCAGGCGTCATGTATTTGTGTGTGTGTGTGTGTGTGTGTGTGTGTGTGTGTGTGTGTGTGTGTGTGTGTGTGGAATTAGCCCCTTCCCTCGCCTCATCTTACACAGTAAAACTCCTCCTCCCTCCCCCACCTCGTTTTTTAAGTTTCACAACAAACATACACAACAGAAACCCTTTTTTAACGTGAAAAAAAAATCTCTCTAATGACACTCGCGTGAGCGCATACTAATGGAATCACTGCTGTAAAGTAAAAAAAAAAAATTAAGAAGCACTTTACCTTTGAGAAGACTCGCGACAGAGCAGAGTTTTCTGTGTAAAGCAGGGAGTGTCTGTGTGTGTGAATGTGAAGACGGGGAGGGGGGTATAAAGATGAGAGAGTGTGTGTGCGTGTCATTGTCTGTGTTTGTGTCGGTGTCAAATTACGGACATGCACAAACATAGGAGAAGCATGAAACAGAGAGGGAGATGTTGATTATACCAGTAAGAGACGAGCACTAAGACGATTACCCACAATTCTGCAGCGCAAGAGAGAGAAAAATCATTGGCTCAAGAGCGCATGTGTGATACATGACACGTGGCACTCGTAAACCAAGAATTGCTCGTTTTTGAAATTAAAATTTATTAAAAATCTCTGCTGGTCTTGTGGAACCGCGTTACTCACAAGCCGAGGTTCCACTGTAGCATATGGTGCATCCCAAAGTTACAAATCTACCTAAAATAATTAAAAAAATTACTTAAAGCCGTAAAGTGCTGACACTAGAGAGTCCTCTAGATGTCTTCTTACTCTGGAACTTCACCATATTAAATATTTTTGTAAAACTAAATAACAATAATAATAATGTGGAGCATGCACTGTTCATGTACCTGTGAATGATTTATGATTTACCATAGAAACGATAATGTATTAAAATGAGCGCATTAATATAAACCTGCACTACTGTTAGAGCTGCTGTTATAGAGAATTAATCAACACGTTCTGACCAATCACAATACAGAACATAGCAGCAGGCTGGTGTAAGGTAGTTTAGCATCACATCGTAACATAAATCAGCCTGAAAGAATGCAATAATGTTATACAACATAATATCAGCATGCTGATATGATGAATGAGTGTATGCATGTAAATAAATCAACTCATTACACGATGATCTTGATGTCAAGGTTATGTGTGAGAGGAAATGTGTGCTGAGAGATGAAGGAAAGTGTATGAGAGCTGGATCCAAACCGCTTTAACACACAAAGCAGGACTGAGCCTGGAAAACATATCTATTAAGTTAATCACCTGAGGAATTAAGTGGAAAACAGCCCTGCACATAAGTAACACCTGACCACACTTCCTAAATTAATCTCCTGTGTCCTCCAAAGCCAATGTCACACTAGTCGGGATTTGGATTCGAGCATGAGCTGCTGATCCGACACAAGTTTTGACGTTTCTCCTTAAATAGATTGGATCAGGAGTGAAATCAGCGAGAGCAGAACTTTATCCTGTATTTAAAGCACTGCAGTTAACAGCTCGGTGCTTTAGCTCCTCTGTCACACCTGGTCCTATTTCCTACAGATTTAATTAGCTTGACTGTGGTGTTTAATTCCCCAAAGAACAAACACACACAGTTGGAACACAGTTTACACACAGGGAAGTCTTGCTGTACATGATGCAAAATATGATCGCTCCTTTTACTTTCTTTTACGTTCTTATGCACAGTCTTTACTAAGTAAAGCAATATTACATATTTTAACTGTTATTACCTCTTATTCTATGGACAAGGAGGTTAATAATGAGAAGGCTAAGGGTATCCTTACAGAGATAGAGAGCGAGGATAGAGGAGATTTCTCTGGATGATGATTGAGTAAAGGAGAGAAAAAGATTATTCCTTGCAGTTTAAGGCAGTGGTGGCTCTGGGGTAAAGTCCCCAACAACATATTTGAGAAATTTGGGGGTTTTGAAGATTCAGTATTTGGGTATACTGATCAGTCTGTTTAACATTGTTCATCTTTGAAACTCTGATAATTATTGTGCTAATTTGTACAATTATTTAGACTTGACACAAAGTTAAGACTATTTAATCATTTTCTTTGTTAAGCTTCATTAGATCAGTACGATTGTTGTATTAAAATGGTAAGCCTAACCTTTTTTAACAGAACTACCTTCTTCGCCAATACACCTTTCAAAGGCCTTAATAACAACAATAGCAACTTGATGGATCTCCCCATACCAGCAAAAACCATATGCAAATATTTTTAGACAACAATTTTGGCACTCATGCCCTATGCTCTAAGTGAGGAATAAAAACAGATGGACATCACTCGACTACGGAATATTAGAAATGTTTAATTCCTGAGAACTTCTGTGAACATTTATTCAAACACTATCAATCAACGGCTTGAGCTCAGGGCTCTTTAAAATGTTTTCTATTTCCTGCTTCAAACTACAGAATTGTCCAGAACAGCTTAAAATGCCTAAATGAAATACTGGAATTCTCATATATGCCATTAGTTTGCACAAGAATTAATGTACTTAAATGATCAATTTAGCACTTTTTTACAGTTACAGACACCACTGAGGAATTTAAGGTGATCAGAATGAGTGGAATAAAATACAGAATATTTTCACTTATGAAGAAAAATTCTGAGCACCGCTTTACTTTTATAGTGTATTTATGGCACAGAAGACACTTCAAAGCCTTTCTTTAACTCACTAGAAAGGGCTTTGTAAGTGCTCTTACATCTCTGATGAAAGTGGCAGATGTTCAGGGGCTCTTACAGACCCACACGTGTAAAATACAGCCACTTCGACTAGAGCGAATGAACCAGAAACACAGGAATCATGGGAAATATAATGTGTATTTGAGTAGCTTAATCATAACAAGTTCCTAAAGAAAATGATTAGGTTAGATTTTAGTGTGTAACAGAATCCTTAAAATTTTTTGGGATCTCACCTTGAATGCTTCTGATGGATACAAATGTGTAGTGCATAAGAATATCTTAGAGAATAATTTATTAAATTGTGGCATATTATATAATTCTCAGAAAGATTAAATATTTCTCTGGAGTCCTTGTTAAAATGTTCTCATTGTGAAATCATTAGAGTCCTAATCAAGTTTAAACCCTTTGCTTTCAACTGAGAAAAAAATGTTTTATATACTCCAGAATGATCTGTAATGAAACTGACTGTCGTCATTTCCTCAAATCCTGGAACTGGTGATGAGTTTTGAGCTTTGAACGCATCTATAGTTCTTAGATTAAACACTATATTTCCTGGAAATCACTATAATTTAGTCTTTATATTAAGAATGTCTCAGAGCACTTTGTTGGAATGCTGCAATTAAACTTTACATCCCTGCAGAAAACTCATAATGAACTGTAGAATGTTCCAGAAGCACATTACGGAGTGTGTTTAACGGTTTGAGATGAATTGTGACACAAACTGATTTAGACAGGAGACAGAATGCGTGTATGAGCTTGTTTTCTCTTGAGAGAGAGAACGGAGAGAACCGAGGTGCTGCTGAAGACTGAGTGGTGAAGAGATGCAAAAGCAGAACACTGAAGCTTCAAAACAGCAGTGAAGTGTGTGTGTGTGTGTGTGTGTGTGCACATGCATGCTCGAAGTGGATTTCTGTACAGAAGGATTAGCGTTCGTGTGGTACAGTTCTGCCTCCTGCAGATCATCACAGGTACTACTAATGGTTGGAATCAAGATCAGTGAAAGCAAAAGTCCTGGCCATTTGTCCCTCTCAAATAGTGTTGCCAGAAATTCAAAAAACAAATAATCATACGAAGACGACAGAATTATTATTTGAAATGTTTTTAATCAGTTCTTATGCCTACATGGACTACACTGTGCACTGGCTAGGAGGCAACAGTGACTGTCCCTTGAGATCTGAGTAGAGATATGGATTGGTTCATCTACTATAGATCCAGTGTCAGTTTTCTGTGAAATGTGATGACAGCGAATATAAAATGAATGACTTATTCCAATCAGACCAACCCTGTTAAATTATGACACTAAAAAACTAATTCACTCACTCATCGTCTATACCACTTAATCCTGTATAACAAGGTCGTGGGGGCCTGGAGTCTATCCCGGGAGACTTAAGAGCACAATGCGGGGTACACCCTGGACTGGGTGCCAATCCATCGCAGGGCACACAAACATGCGCACTCACACTACAGGCAATTTGGGAGAAAACTCCATGTATACAAAGGCGGGAATCGAACCTAGCCAGGAATCAAACCTGGACCCTGGAGATGTAAGGCGAAAGTGCTAACCTCTAAGCCACCACCAAAAATCCAAAAAGTTTAAATTATTATACAATTAGGATAGATTTTTACAATGATTGATCATACATCATGCAAATACAATAATTACACACCCACCTGTCGAATTTAAAGACACACCCACATGTCCTATTTAAAGTCATGCCCACATGTCCCTCTCAAGCACACAGCTGTCAGAGAGAGAGAGAGAGAGAGAGAGAGAGAGAGAGAGAGAGAGAGAGAGAGAGCGGGAGGGAGGGAGTGTCTCACCTCCACATTCCTCGGAAGCTGTACATGGTGCTCACACAGCGGGGCAGTGGCGGAGGCTCAATGCCATCCAACTCCATCAGCAGAGACACAACACCAAACAACACTAAGTACTTCACGTAGAAAAACTGTACGAGAGCCAGAGCCAGGCCTCCTACATAGGTAGAGGGAATGGGGGAGAGAGAGCACAGAAAGAGAGATGTGATCAACTACATTTGCATGCATTAAACGCACTATTGTATTACACTATATACTGTATATATTAGATGATACCAGGTCATGTGATATCAATACTTGCTAGAGATTTGGACCACTCATGTCCAATTATGACATGTTATCCAGGAACCTCAAGTCCCAGAACCTGCAGTATGACATGGTACTGTGTATTTCGGGAGAAGCTCGGGGCTCTTTCAGCAGGTGTCATCAGTTCAACCCTCCTGCATTAACCAATCTGAGAGCTATGGGCAGATAAATGCCAAGTCTAAATACCCATATAAATTGTACAAAAAAGTGTCGCTACATGGACTAGGGTTACTGAGACACATCCCCAGTATATGTCTAAACTTTAGTGTCTGGTGTCTGGTGTCTGGTGTCTAATCTCGACACTCGCGATGGAAACTGGCTTTGTGAATATGGAATGTCTTGGTGGGGAAAGAGCCGGAGTATGTGAGTGAGATGGAAAATTCTGATCTAGGTATAATTAGCCTTACACACATACTGTTATCCAGCACCAAACATCTGGATCACAGATCCTTAGATGCATGTGGGAATGCTCACCAGGATCAGGCTAAGAGTTTTTCCGAGGGGATCTCAGGAACAAAAGCCCACCAGTCATACATCTATAATGGACAATCTGGTAAAAAGAATGTTGGAGTTTTGACAAATATGTTTGTTGGTTAGATTTACCTGGTAAACCCAGGAGATCCTTCTGGCTTACTTAGAAGTGTTCACAAAAGCTCCAGTGAAAGACAAATCTAATAGTAGTGGGATCCCTCTGTCCAGTGGGATTTGTATTAGACCCTGGGACACACCCAGATCTGCTGGAAAGACTCACAGAGCGAGATCTCACAGATGGCTTGGGAACATCTGGAAAACCGATAGGACGTGCTGGCTAAGAGTAGAGAACTATGGACTGACCTTCTCAGTCCACTGCCACACTGAAATATTTGTCACTAAAACATTTAGTGTGCATTTTTTCGAATTGTTATCAGTAATACGTGAAGATGAAGCTCTGGGAGACACTAGAATCAAGTCCATTGCTAACAACAAGTCAGGAATTCTAGTCTGTTCTAATGTCTAGACTGCTTTCACATCGCGGTCTCAGGCACGGATTCGAGTACACCTGACCCCAAAGCCTGGTACTTTTGTGTAATGTGAACACTGTATTATGCCCAGGCATGGAACAGTGTGCCATGCTCAGGTCTGTGCTCAAGCATGGTGTAGTGCTCAGGCATGTTACAAATCAGATATGAAAACTAAACCGTACCTAAGAAAGCGTACCTAAACATAGAAGTGCAGTTGGATGGTTTAGACCGGACTAAAAATGTACACACACACACTTTACACATGCTTACCCAGAGCCCAGGATGGGAGCATGGTGAGGTAGGTCTCATTGTTCTGGATGCTGTGCATGTACATGAAGTGGATCATCAGCTCAGCTAAACACCACCACCCACATACACGCAAAGTTTTGCCCAACAACACTACTGGTGACGTCTTACACACAGCAGTCTCCATCTACAGAGACAGTAAGAGAGAGAGAGAGAGAGAGAGAGAGAGAGAGAGAGAGAGGTGCAAGGGATGAGCAGAAGGACAATGCGAGGGTCATTAAGCATTAACCTGCAGCAATGTGTGTGTGTGTGTGTGTGTGTGTGTGCGCGTGGGTGTGTGTCAGCAGTGGTTTCTCAGCGTTAAAGTAACCAGCGTTTAACCCCTGGCTTAAAGCCAAATCTCTCTGTCTCTCTCTCACACACACACACACACATCCTGAGGTACCTTAAAGAGGTCAACTTCATACATTTTAAAACTAAAACTTCTTAAAATACATTACAGTAATGTACCAGGCTGAGGATTATATACAGTAGTTACAGTAACAGTCTGAACCTTCAGTACACTGGATGAAGACAGTCGAAACGATATAGGGGTTACACAGGGCGAGAAGGAAGTTTTAATCTTGACTCAACTAATTTATATTATTATTTAACTTTATGAAATAATGTTGCTGTTGCTGTTAATCCTTCAGCTGGGTCGGCACAGCGGACCATCCGATCCGACAACAACTTGGCACAGTTTTTAAGTCGGATGCCCTTCCTGACACAACCCTCGCGTTTTATCTGAGCTTGGCACTGGCACTGCATCCCGTGGCACGGGTTTGGGCATTGGGTGAAAATTGAACCGGGCCTTCCACATGGCAGGCAAGAAACCTACCACTGAGCCACAAATGCCCATGTTTAGTTATATTCTCTGACTCAACAGAGCACAGGACTTCATCAGGGGAAAGTGGAAGGATTTAGACTGACTGAGTCCATCAGTAGACCTTAAACCACCTGGAGCTCTCCGATTCAGCAAGAAGGAGCGCTCCCAACTTTTGGGGTTGTCGCTACCGGACTTGAGGGGGCGCTCTCCAACCCAGAGTATTTTTTTGCCACATTTAAGTTAGATTTAGACTTATGGATTGTTCCCTCATCTTTTCAGGTTACTCGTACCAATATCAGCATCAAGGTGCATAGGCCTACTGGTGTGTGTGTGTGTGTGTGTGTGTGTGTGTGTATACACGTTTACTCACCTGTTGGCTGAAGAGGTTGTAGTTAATGATGGGGCCGTTGTAGAACAGTGGATGATAAAAACAATATGAGACCAGGTTGTAGAGTTGTGTTAAAAATGTTTTGAAGTTCAGAAAAGAGAAATATCGGTTGGCCTTTCTGTCCTGCAGTGGGCTCCAGCAGAGCTCCAGGCTGAAGCTGACGCAGCGTAACACACACATTGCAATGCTAAACGTCAGGAGATAATAGCGCTCGTCTGAATCGTACCAGCCTCGCTGTGGACAGAGTTCAGGACACATCATTCTCCAGTCAGTATGCTTCGTTTATACAGCACCAGTCGCTATAACAGAGGGATCTACTGGTTCATACAGAAAAGTTCAGCAGTTAAGCAGAGAAAGGTATACGAGAGAAGATGAGATGGGAACAAGCAGAACCTGACAACAATTCTCACACATAAAACACACCTGTGTGTCCTGCACACTGCCGATGTGTAGCGTAGAGAGCAGTAACAGAGTGCAGCCCCAGGAAAGGGCGGGGTTCCGCAGCTGAGCAACAGCCAATGAAACACTCAGGTGAAGCATTAGAATGGCCACACCTCTCGAGCCGAGCAGCCACCAGGCGCAGAGAACACCGTATACTGTTAGGACAGCTTTCCTCAACTGTATTACGTGCACACACACACACACACACACACACACATGCACACACACACAAACACAACAAAGATAACAAATTCAACAGTAGGTCAAAACAGTACAGATTTAAATATTTTCAATGAAAAAAGTTCAGAGTGAAGCTTTACAGAAATCAGGACTTAAGCAGAGTGAAAACCTTAGTAACCTTGTCAAACAATATGGTCATCAATTCCTGAATAAAAACCCCTGAGGTACCCTGAGGGAGGAACCTAAAGAGGAACAAGAACCCATGATCTTTTCTCGTCTCGGTGACACCAGATCATGTGATTGTAAACCAGTCATGACAGCATGTGTTACCGTCTCGATCGGGTCATCATGCTATGAAATGCGGAAGGACATGTTTGGATGGATGCATGGATGGATAGATGGTTTATTGATCTCGAAGAGCATTCCAGACGTCCAGTAGCAGTGAGTAAAATAATACAAACACAGGTTTGTACATGTGACTACACTGCGTATCTTAGTCAGTAAACACAGGGTAACGTGACAGCTGACCAAAGTTATTAGTGCAATACTAAACTACGATAATATACAAAATATATTTTATACATTATAAAAAATATAAAAGCTTACAAATCAAAAGTAATAATTATGAAAATCTATTTATGACAAATGACAACAGTGCAAATAGCAATAATTGTGCAAAGAACAGCATGAAAGTGACAGCTGACCGGGTCTATGCGTATTGGCATAATATGTAATACTGAGAGTAAGTGAGTGAACCCTAAAGCTAAAAGTTGAAAGAGTTATGGAGGTAGCACCAAGATGTATGTCACAGATAAGCCTTAAGCCTAGATCTCATAGGCCACATTCCCATGCCCCCGTAGAGAGATGTTGAAAAGCAGAATGGCTCCGGGGACAAAGGATTTCCCGAGCCTGTCAGTTGAGTAGCTCTGTGACAGAAATCTTTCACTGAATACAGGCTTTAGAATTTGTCTCTAAGACGTGACTGGGGTACTAGCTGCGTTCCGATCGGTGAGTAGATTGTACAGATTGTTCAGCCATGGTAAGAACTGTTCAAAGTGGCCTGTACGGTGTAGGGAACAAGTGAACACTGGGTCATCACTTCACCGGAAATGGACACACGATATTTCCACTGCGCCTCGCTGGAGTGCGGGATAAAATGGAGAGCAAAGAGGAATTTATATATTCATTATCATTTTTATCGAGGATGAGATCATACTAATATGACACAAAAAGAATTTGTAATTAATGTAATATTTTAAATTAATAAAAATTGTTTTAAACAATAAATCATTCCTGCTATACAGCCTAGTACAGTAATGTGTAAAAAAAAAAAAAAAAAAGCTTACAGCTTGTACATTAATAAAATATTTTATTGAGGAGTTATATTTTATTCAGGAGTTATAGACATTTACTATTTTTATATCAGTTTCTGATTCAATAAATATTCAGTATTTAAATTCAGTAGTGTGAAATTTGCACAGTAGCAGCAACAGGTATCTGTGGCGCTTACATTACCATGGTAACGGCCAGAGTGTTACAGTGCACTGTGGAATGGAATACTCACCTGAGGCACACACACACAGGAGAGATGCGACACCACAGCATGACCAATCAGAGACCAGAGAAGAGACCGCCACGCCCATTCGTTCCAAAAACTCCACTCAAAATCAGCACCATCCTGTGAACAAGCACAGATACACACAGTGTTTACATACAGTACAGACCAAAAGTTTGGACACACCTTTTCATTCAAAGAGTTTTCTTCATTGTGTTCTTTATTGTATTCTTTAGCCCAAACGCGTCTCTTCTGCTTGTTGCCTGTCCTTAGCAGTGGTTTCCTAGCAGATATTCTACCATGAAGGCCTGATTCACACAGTCTCCTCTTAACAGTTGTTCTAGAGATGTGTCTGCTGCTAGAACTCTGTGTGGCATTGACCTGCTCTCTGATCTGAGCTGCTGTTAACCTGCGATTTCTGAGGCTGGTGACTCGGATGAACTTATCTTCCGCAGCAGAGGCGACTCTTGGTCTTCCTTTCCCGGGGCGGTCCGCATGTGAGCCAGTTTCTTTGTAGCGCTTGATGGTTTTTGTGACTGCACTTGGGAACACTTTCAAAGTTTTCCCAATTTTTTCGGACTGACTGACCTTCATTTCTTAAAGTAATGATGGCCACTTCTTCACTGCTTTTTTCTTGCCATAATACAAATTCAACCTCTTTGAATGAGAAGGTGTGTCCAAACTTTTGGTCTGTACTGTACATTTGCAGCACACAGAAAACATGCAACATGCATTTGTGTATAAAACATAAAGGTTGTCCTCTACCATCTCATACCTTTTTACCGTCCCGGATCAAGAAGCTTTTCTCCAGCTGCCCCTCTCGGTCCAGGGTTTCCTCATGTTCTACATAAACAGGAAGTGATGAAATTTGACCCATTATGCCAGAATTCTTTTTGTATGTTGGTTATGTCTCAGGAGAAGAGAATTCAAGAGATAAAACTAACATTAATTTGCAGTAACCTCTATGATCGTGGCCAGCTTTTATTATTGCTGGAGTCAGACTGAACTCATCACATGGAGACTCTCGCTGCTGCTGAGGCGTCGTGTGCTCTGTGCATAGAGTCACGTGATACCTGAAGAGGACGGCTCTTCTTAGAACGCATAAAGATGTTCGGGACTGCATTTATATACACGGTGTCACAGTTTTAAGACTGTAATCACCACTGACTATTTCAGTCTGATTTCAGTGTGTAACCTCAACACAGTGCATTTCTTGCTAACTAAAACACATTTCCTGTCATACATCTGCACTTTGTTCTACAGCTGCACTATACATAAAGATAATCACTCAGTGTTAGTCATGATTTACTACTGCAGTTAGTTGTTTGATGTAGTGCACCTTTTTTTTCTTTTAGTTTGTTATGTGGGAGCACAGCGTGTTCTGTCCCTATCATGACATCACTGTGTGTGTTTGTGTAATCACGAGATCAAACTCTGTTCTGCTGATTCATGAGAAGACACCCAACAGCTACACCACAGGTTGCTCTCAGTGTAAAACCTCTCATCACCCTGACAGAAGGTTGTCCTGCAGGTTCATCAGCAGGAGCCTCAACACGTGCACGAGATCGAGAGAGAGAGAGAGAGAGAGAGACGGAGAAAAGGCGCACAAACAGCAAGATCTGAGACAGAACCACAGCACCACCTAATGGTCACTACCATCATACCTACAGATGATCTATTAAAAGTCCATTCATTTTCAAGTTGCTTATCCTGTGTGGGGTCACAGGAGGCCTAGCGCCTATCAGGGGACTTAAGAAACAAGGTGGGGGTACACCCTGGATGGGATGGTCAATCCAACACGGGACACACACAATTACACACCCAATAATACACTATGGACAACCTCGGCCTGTGAGAGGAAACCGGAGTACCCAGAGGAAACCCACCAAGCATGGGAAGGACATGCAAATTCCATACGCACACACACACACACATACTCATACACACACACATGGAGAAAAACTGGCAGTACAGTTTTAACATTGAACATTGTCATGAAGCTGCTTTACAGAACATTATAAAGAGACTAATCCCATCTCAGCATACTCACGAGACCAGAATGTGAACCGTTCTACCACGGTGTGTTTTGTAAATCAGTATAAATTTGACAGCTGGATCAGCCTGGCTTTTAGCCCGAAACACCCCTGTGTCCTGATGCACTCAGAATACCTAACTAAAGCCCCCTAACTGGAGAAGGTGGGAACAGCAACACAAGTTTTTTTTTTCTTTAAATAAATTATTCAGATGTTAAGGGAAAAGATTTCTTACAAGAC
The DNA here is from genome assembly GCA_011419295.1 of Clarias macrocephalus. Taxonomy (NCBI): domain Eukaryota; kingdom Metazoa; phylum Chordata; class Actinopteri; order Siluriformes; family Clariidae; genus Clarias; species Clarias macrocephalus. The sequence goes on from JAAGKR010001398.1 coordinate 112,200, forward strand.
TTACAAAAACAGAGAAATCTTTTCCCCACAAAAACAAACAATTCCAACCTCTATTTTCAGTGACCTAAAACCCTGTGTGTGTGTGTGTGTGTGTGTGTGTGTGTGTGTGTGTGTGTGTGTGTGTGTGTGTGTGTGTGTGTGTGTGAGTGAGTGAGTGAGTGAGTGAGTGAGTGAGTGTGTGTGTGTGTGTGAGTGAGTGAGTGAGTGAGTGAGTGAGTGTGAGTGAAAGAATACATCCTTCCACTGTCTTAAAATAATGGGAATAAATACAA
>JAAGKR010001398.1:112491-126964 GCA_011419295.1 Clarias macrocephalus
TTTTTTTTTTCTTTAAATAAATTATTCAGATGTTAAGGGAAAAGATTTCTTACAAGACTTACAAAAACAGAGAAATCTTTTCCCCACAAAAACAAACAATTCCAACCTCTATTTTCAGTGACCTAAAACCCTGTGTGTGTGTGTGTGTGTGTGTGTGTGTGTGTGTGTGTGTGTGTGTGTGTGTGTGTGTGTGTGTGTGTGTGAGTGAGTGAGTGAGTGAGTGAGTGAGTGAGTGAGTGAGTGAGTGAGTGAGTGAGTGAGTGAGTGAGTGAGTGAGTGTGTGTGTGTGTGAGTGAGTGAGTGAGTGAGTGAGTGAGTGAGTGAGTGAGTGTGTGTGTGTGTGTGTGTGTGTGTGTGTGTGTGTGTGTGTGTGTGTGTGTGTGTGTGTGTGTGTGTGTGTGTGTGTGTGTGAGTGAGTGAGTGAGTGAGTGAGTGAGTGAGTGTGTGTGTGTGTGTGAGTGAGTGAGTGAGTGAGTGAGTGAGTGTGAGTGAAAGAATACATCCTTCCACTGTCTTAAAATAATGGGAATAAATACAATGATAATCACCATTGGTCTTCATATGTTAAAATATTATACCGTAAATCACTGAGAAAGGAATGATATAAATAATAAAATGAAATGATACATTTAAATAAATAACTAAATAAAATGCTATGTCTGCATTTGAGGTGCTGCTAGAGTGTGAAAGAGTGGAGTGTGTTTAGAGTGAGACATTGGACCCTCACTGGATGTGTGGATCTGTTAGACCCCCTGCCCTGCACACTGTACTGTATTAACATATTCCAGCTCACCTGATTTAACTAATCGTCTATTTAACTGCCTCTTGTGAATAGATGTGGCTGTGGTAAACTGTCCTGGCCACTGGGTTTAAAGCCAGTTAAAGTTATAAGAAGTCAGAGACATAATCCCCCCTCCCCCCAAAAATTTTCTGATATGCTTTATTTTCCATCACGTTTCTGGATTTCTAAATTCCTTCACTTTTTAAGGATTTTCCTGACAGTACAACCCCTGTCATAGACACGATATATCTATTTTCGAATCTAAAACAGACCTGGCCTGAGCCCGAAAGCCGTTGTTCTATAATTCTATAATCCTACGCCGCCAGAATTTTCTATCAGTAGCAAAAATGTACAGCTATATCAGTCCATACAGTACTGCTTTCTCTATATCCCCCAACTTTAATTTTTTCTTTTTTTTTTTTTTACTGTATATGTATAGTTTTATCACTGAAAAAATATAGCACAGTATTATTAAAGGTACATTTCCTCACATACTGGTACCACACCGTGACATGTTGGGTTTTTAATGTTATTAGAATAGAATCCGTACCGGTAGCACATTCTGACATGTTGATTTAACATGTTCTGTCAGTCTAGAGGTCACCTGTTACATTAAGCATGCAAATAAAATTAAATGTGCAATAAAACTCAAAAATAAAACAAGCAAACATTTTGAATAGTAATCATAAGCCCAGAAGTCATTAGGAGTAGTAGGCTAGATTTATGGGCAGGGCACTAAAGCATATATGAGGTATTTTTGGTATGTGTGGAAAACGTGGGTAGGAGAGACTGACACATAGGGTGACTTTCTGTGCCAGAGAACTTTAAGCTCTGTGGATACATCTGCACCGTATTTTTTCTTAACCTTTAGAATACCAAAAAGCATTTACTGTATGTCTCTTATTTTAGTAAATGTTAAGGCTTAAATGTTACATCTTAAAGTGTCAAAAATGTAAGAGATAGGAGAAAAAAAAGATCCTTTATTGTGCCAGAGGAGAAATTTGCCTTGGGCAGTTAAACCAAATGCATCTTTAAACATCTGTATGAACATGCCACAGCTGGAAATGTTACAGTGTTACCAAGTAAAAACTATCTGAAAAAGGATTACATCTTTTCTACTTTTTAATAAATCAGCCCACATTTTTCAAGATCAGTCCAGTCAGACATCACCCACCTACTGTATGGAGCATCAAAAAAATTTTTTATATGTCACTGAATCCCCCCCCCCCCCCCCTAATTTCATTCAAAAAGTGAAACTCTAGTATATTCTAGACTTGCTACACATGAAGTGAAAATTTTCAAGCCTTTTCTGTTTGTTTGTTTTAATTGCGGCTTACAGCCCAATATTTGAGTCTGAGCAAAAAGTAGCTCAAAAATATTAGAATCTGTCCTAAAATCAATAAAATTAAAAATTTACAGATTTACAAAAAAAAAAAAAAGATTTATAGGAGAGAAATGTGCAGCTTATGAAAAGTTATTTTCATTTATGTATTTCTGTACAAAACAGGGGGGGGGGGTAGGGTTATGTGTTTCATAATTTTCATTATTAAGTTCAATCATTCTCTTGTTTTGTTGTTAAAAGCAATATATTTAAAAAGCTGAATTAATGTGTTGGGGTGGCACAGCAGCTTAGTGGTCTGCACTGTCACCCTGCACATCCAAGGTCAAGGGTTCGATTCCTGCCTCGGGTCTGTGTGCATGTAGTTTGAATGTTCTCCCTATGCTTTGTGGTTTTCCTCCCATATTTTAAAGACATGCAGATTAGGTTAACTGGCATTCCCAAAATTGTCTGTATTGTGTGTGTGTGGCGATGAATTGGTGTCCTCTAATGGGTGTACCAGGCCTCAAGCTGAAGGAGAGAGCAAGTGTGAAGGAGGGTGTACCTTTAGAGAACAGGTGAAGCTGGTAGAAGGAGTAGAGGTGAGAGATGAAGGATAGGAACCAGTACAGGACCATCTCCCAGTGAGGTAACACAGCTGGTTCCATCCTGACCACGCCCACTCCAACCTCAGACTAAACAGGAAAAATCAGATTACACACCCATCTCTCTCACGGCAGAGGTTAAAGTCCTGTGGGCTGTTCGTGAATCTCTATAGACTGTATATTTAAGCTTGAAAAAAAAACTCTCTAGAGATGGGAAATAAATTCGCGTTTTCTTTTTTTATTGCGACTGACCCCTCATGGACTCCGTAGGCGTCTCCTTGGAAACGTAAAAGCCTATCATGGTTAGCAAACACTCTGAGAATCATATCATTAAAGAAGGAGTATGTTTCCCCCCATATTTAAGGATGAATTTTACTAAACTAAAAGCTTGGTAGTTTTAAAAATGTTTTTTATAAACTCAAATGCAGGAGCTATTTGAGTATTTTTCATCAACAAGCTACTTAGCTAGCTAACGTTCTAAATTCCTGAACATAACGAAAACATCGGGTTTAAAAAAAACCCTACAACAACAAAAACAATGAAAACAGCATATAATTTAATCGAAATGTGGTTAAAGAGTTCTAAACTGACTTACATGGTTAAGAGTGTAAAGAGCTTTAAAATCTCCGCTTCCTGACTGGACTCGTTCCAAACCACTTACACTTACACATGTAGTGCGGTGGGTGTACCCCCTCTCTTTGCTAAGTATAGGGCCCCTATCAAGTGTGTAGTGAGGGATTCGGAATTCTCTAGTGACCGCTCGTCCTGCGGAGCTCCGCCCAGCATCCTGCCTTGACATTTCGGGCGGACTGGATTGGTTGGTTTACATTCTTGCTCGTATATGATTGGTTAGATAAATTTTCTGAAAGAACGTTAACCCAGAATGTTTTTCCCCTCTAGTCTAATGTATAGTGTTTATTGTGTTTGTCTTTTTGTTGTTGTTATATTCAGTGTGGTCTTCTATTTAAAATAAAAATTAAAGTTGTCTAAAATGGAATATGTATAATGTGCATGTATTAACCGCAGGTAATTTGCCTATTGTTGTGTTAAAGGCACAATAGTCAATTTCTTAATTGATAATTTTCCAAACATAGCATACAAATTAGAAAGAAAAAAAAACTAAATACTTAAATAGAGTAGAAAATATATAGAACATAATAACAAATAACGGATGAAGTCATGATCTTTGCAGATTTTATTAATTATTTTTAAACAACAGTGCAAATACTTATGTTTTTGTTTTACAATTGTGATGGCAGCTGTTTGGACAGGTATACTATCAGTGTGTATATTATTATATATTATTATCAAAAGGTACATGCAGACACACTTTAATGACTACTTGTTATACAGAGGCATCTGGATTTTTCGCCACGTCTTGTTATGTCTGCTACTTATGCCTGCTATTATCACTGTCAGGTCAGGACATGTGTGTGTATGTAGATAAAGCTTAGTGTGGTGTATATGTGATGGAGTGGGCCACACCTTGGAAACACCATAACTGTAATGCAACTGTAAGTGTAATAGCCTGGGACTAGCTATTTCAGCATAGCTGAGCTCTGAGCCGCGTGCTCACATAGCCAGAGCAGCCATCCGACATCCCTGATTGGCCGATCACATAGTCACTGAGTCACAGGACTAATGTACAGTTTAAACAAGAGAGCAGTGTTAGCCTTGTATGGACAGCAAAAAGAGAAGGCCAGATTAAAAAGGAGATAAGTGTTAGAGGATTTCAAAGGTAAATGTAACAAACTCACGGAGGTGTTTGCAAGCCCAGATTTTTATAAATGCAGCTGCTGAGACAGAGCTCCACAGGGCACACAGTGTAAACACTGAATAATATACGCTGAGGGCTATGTGATCATCCCAGTGTGAATAATAAGTATAAATGCATTACATAGAATTTTTAAGTGGCCCATTTTTTTCTTCATCCTTAATATCATTTTCTTTCGTGCTGTGAGAGATTTGCTCTTCCTTCAGTCTCTGAGAAGTCCTGTTCATATTTACACAGGAGTAAATATGAAAACAGATCATCTGAAATAAAATAATGTGGAATTACAGTAAAAGTCCTGTTTAAATAGTCTTAGTTAAAGTGTAACAATGGTCTAAGTCGAAATATAATGTCAATAATGTCTTCATTTGAAACTAACTATAGCCTTTGATATTTAATGTTTATTTAAGGCCTAATGATGATTTGCTTATATTATTTCAGGTTATGCTGGAGTTAGAGCTAACTGAGGAATGTTCTGGAAAATAAATAGTCAAACAAGTTCTAAAGACCAGCCTTAACCCCACCCCACCGCCTCTAAAAAAAAAATAGGCACATTGTGTACACTTCTGCCTCCTCTTTGACATGGCCTGAAAAAAATTCAGTCAGAAGAATGTATTTAGCTTTAATCCCTGCATACAGTGTGATGGGCAAAAACAGAAACACACATGAAGCCTGTGAATTTCCAGAGAATACCATTCATTCTTCTGTTAGCAAGAATCACACCATACGTCAGAAAAAAAGAAAAAACAAACAGAAATATATGAAACCCACAGTAACCAAAAGTCTCCAGAAATTCATGAAATCAGTGTCTGACTCTGAAAGGCAGGGGCGATAAAAAACACTCGATACTTTAAAAGGGCCACATCAGTACCAAACAATAATACACATCTGAGTCTGTGTACATTATTAATGCATCTGTAATAAGTTTATATAATACTATCATAGCATCTTCCACCCATGGAGGCCTTCACTCCAGATTGTCACATACAGCTATGCTCAGGAGTTTACACACACGTATCAGGTACATGTAGGTCATGGCATTATTGGGCTTTTCTCCAATTTCCTAAACTGTTTATTTCTGTAGTAGAATAAATGTACACACTTCGTCTTTACTAGAACAATACTGCAAGAACTTGCGGCACAAGTTGTAATTTATTTTTATTTTTCTGAACCTAATATTTAGTTAACTGATTCTTCACAAGGTTTACCTTTAGCAAATGCTTTTGGTCTCGATCAACAAGCTTTTGGCAGAATTTTGATTAGATATCTGATCACTCTTCTTGCCAAAATCAATATTGTTCACTTAAATCTGGTGGTTTCCTGGTACTGACCATTTTAAGTACCTATAAGTCACAGGGTCCAAAAGCTCAAAGTTAGCTTATGTATAAAGCTATTAGTGTATTTAGGGTCATTTACTGTTGGAAAACTCAACGTTATCCTTTTTTTTTCCAATCATCTAGCTGATAGATAGAAATTTGCTGAAGAGCTCCGTGGTTCTCCTCCTCCTTCATGGCAGCAGAAGAGCCCCAGAACATGATGCTACCACCACGATAATTTACAGCTGATGCAGTGTTCTTAGTGTTCAATACTTCACCTTTACTCCTGCAAACACACCTTTGGTCAGAACTTTCCTCTGGAAGGTTTGTTCTTTGTTCATGCGGTCAGCTGTACGCTTTAGTAGAGCTTGAAGGTGTGGATTTTGGAGCAGGGAATTCTTTCTGAAAGTCCATGGTGATGTAAAACTGGCTTGACTGTAAATAATGACCTTGGTGTTGTATCTCGCAGTTCATTGCACACCTGTGTCTTGATGGTTCTGGGTTTGTTCCTGACCATCAGAACCAGTTAAATGATAACTCAGCTAAGGAGGATAGTTTGGATCTTCTCCCAGACACTGGCATTGCAGCTTCCCCTCTTATTTATTTATATACCTGAGCTTACGATATGTGCAGTAGTCTGAACTGATCCTCAGTGTCTGAAATCCGGAATATGCAGTAGTTTAGAAATTGCACAGAGTTCCATGGACTTTCCCATTGTACTGTGTGTTGCTCAATCTTTTAGCATTACAGAATTAATCATCTAAGTATATGTATATATTTTTTTACCTCGCATCTGTAATTTTGACACTCTGCTGGCTTCAAAAAAGTAAATTAACATGAATTAAACCTTACACTGCAAAAGACACACCTTTTAATTCAATGTTTTTTGTTTAGTAATTTATTTCCTTTAAGGTACAAAGGTCAGCTGTTGTAGGATAGTTCCTGCAAGAACAGTACTGTCATGTGCATTTGCAAAACCCATCAAGCTTTTTGAAACTGGCTCTCATGAAGACCTTCCCAGGAAATCAAGACCAAAACTTACCTCTGCTGCAGAAAATTTATTTAGAGTTACCAGTCTCAGTAATCAACTGATTAACAGATTAGCGCTTTTATGAAGGCTTTACAGAACATAAGTAGCAGACAAATCTCAACATCGCCTGTTCAGAGTTGATGGTTGAATTTCCGCCTCGGGTCGGTGTGCATGGAATTTTTATGTTCTCCCCATGCTTTGTGAGTTTCCTCCGGGTACTCCAGTTTCCTCCCACAGTCCAACGTCATACCGATTAGGCTAACTTGCATTCTTAAATTGCCTGTTTTGTGTGTGTGTGTGTTTGTGTGTGTGCCCTAAGATGGATTTGCACCCTGTCTGGCGTGTACCCCGCCTTGTGCCCAAAGTCTCCTGGGACAGGCTCCAGGCCACGTAACACTCAGAGAAACAACAAGCGAGGCTTTATTTGGAGCGGCTCATCTGCTCAACACAAGCTTCGAAGCTTTGCAGTCACACATAACAATAGACTGCATTGGCAAAACCATAATAAAAACAGTAGATTTATCAACAAATTGACAAAATAAGTTACTTGAAGTAACTGTAGATAATAGCATGTAGCAATAAATGGACTGTTTCAGCGGTTAATCATGTTCATACTGCAGAGAAAATGTGCAATCTCTCTCTTTCTCTTTGTGTGTGTGTCTGAATGCTAACTAAAGTAACATTGTTCGTACTTTTCCACCACCAAGGCCAACAGGAGCCACAAGGGGACAGAGTTGGGGGTGAAATGTGAGAAAAGTATTAGTTAGTATTAGTAGATAAGTAGTGTAATAACATCTAAATATATATATGTGTGTGTGTGTGTGTGTGTGTGTGTGTGTGTGACTAAGTCAGAGAGAGACAAGCCCCAGTAAGACTTGACTTAACTCCTGATTAGTTCAGTATCTAGAAACGCCGGTGCATGACCTTTTCCCAAAACTGTGTGTGTGTGTGTGTGTGCGCGCGACTGTAATACAGGAATCTCTCTTTCTCTCTCAGACACACGTTTATTTCCCCCTGATTAAAGTGAACGTCAGCAAATAAAAGTCCACTAGGTGGCGTTCAGACATTAAAAGCAGCTCGCTGTAAATGAGACGTGGCGAGAGTGTGTGGTGTTAAACTGACCATGACTGCTGGGTTAGACCTCTTTCTGTCTACAGTGTGTGTGTTTGCTCAAATGATTATGATCAGACTTGAGATTATTGTCATACCAATTTTTTATGTAGGAAACTTTACCGTGTGCGCGTGTGTGTTTGCAGGTATGCAACAAATTTGAGATTTATTTAAAAGCTGTTCTATAAACAAACGAAGTCTTTTTTTTTACATAGACACACACAAGAGGTACTAACTTTTGCCCGTCCAATAATTTGCTCGTGCATAAAATCAAACAGCTCGTGAAGTTTAACTCAACAGGTTGTAGTGAGCGCGCGCACAAGCACTAGCCGCAGCACTAGCAGTTGGATGACCAGTGATGTCATCGCAAGTATCAAATTAGTATTAATAAGCGTGTGCGTGTGTGTAGCTGCGCGGGTGAAACAAATCCCCCAGTGCCCCACCCCTTTGGAGTGGGTGTGTGGCTGTTGTTGTGTGTGTGTGGAGTGTGTGATATCTTTGAGGAAGAGAAAGGACTGTGCGAGCTGATGACAATCGCGCGTTCGCACACTCGCACAGAGACGGAGTCATGGCCCAGCACGGAGGGAGAGCGCTGCTGCTGAAGCTCGCGCGCGAAGCTAGGGCGCACTTGTGGCGCGAGCTCGGTCAGTGCGCGAGACCACTCTCCAGCGCCGCGCCGAGCTCGCGCCTGGCCGGGAAGACGCACGCGGAGCTGCGCGAGCTCTCAGCCCGGGACCCGGAGCGCTTCTGGGACTGTGCTGCGCGCGATAGGATCACGTGGAGCCGGGGATTCGAGCGCGTGCAGGACTGCGACCTGGCTTGCGGGAAGATCGGCTGGTTCCTCGGGGGGCAACTGAACGTTTCCGGTAAACATCAACAACAAAACAACAACACGTTGAAAAGGAAAAAAACAACAACATGTGTCTTGTTTTCACACCCCTGAGATTAACGTTATAACTAACAGTATATCTACAAATAACTATAACTGTATGATCTCTCTCTCTCGCTCTCCCTCACACACACACACACACACACACACACACAGGCTCTGCTTTAAGTTAGCACTAAACTCTGTAGTTTAACACTTGAACAGTGACAGGATTAAACTCTTCAGTGTTGAGTCAGCAACAGCACTGTTATGTTTATAAACACTCCGGTGTGTAGGTGTTCATCCTGCAGTGTGTGTATGCATGTGTGTGTGTGTGTGTAGACACTGCGAACTACACAGAACTGTTTCCTCACACACCACTTCCTTCATCTTGCAAACTGAAAATAAAATTCTTCTGTTCTGAGTTGCTCTCTCTCTCTCTCTCTCTCTCTCTCTCTCACACACACACACACACACACACTAAGGCAGAGTTTAAAACCTCTGCTTTCTGGCCTTCTCACTGCTGTTTTCAGAGTTTCATATTTTCTCTTCCTTGGTTGTAGTTCTCACACTCAGTAAATCCAACACTCTTTCTCTCTCTTTCTTACACACACACACACACACACACACACACACACACACACACACACACACACACACATAAATTAGTGTGATCATTTATTTGCATGCCTGTTTATATTCCCGAGGCCAAATTTCTCTTCTTTACTTTACAGTGTGTTTTGTTTTCCTCCAGTTGCACACACTCAGGCGGGCTGGAGGGAGAGAGGGATGGCAGGAGGGAAGCATGATTGAAAAGATAGAGGGATGGATGGAGTGATAGAGGGATGACAGAAAAGATGACTGGAGCGAGTGATGATTAAAGAGACAAAGGCATGACTGGACAGAGAGAAAGAGATGGTTTGAAAAATAGTAAGATGAAGGGTATGACTGTAGATAACGAGGGATGACAGGAGAGATGGATGATTGAAGAGATAGAGGAATGATTGAACAGAGAGGGGTGAATGAATAGATTGAGGAATGATTGGAGATGAAGAAGAATGTCAGGAAAGAGGGATGATTAGAGAGATAGAGGGATGATAGAGAAGATGGGATGAATTGAGAGATAGAGGGATGATTAGAGTTCATTAAGAATGTCAGGAAAGAGAGGGATGATTGGGGTGATAGAGGAATGATAGGAAAGATAAAGGGATGAAAGGAGAGACGGAGGGGAGATTGAAGACATAGATGGATGATTGAAGAGATAGAGAGATGGCAGGAAAGAGAGGAATGATTAGAGTGATAGAGGGATGACAGGAAAGATGGAGGGATGACAGATGAGATTAGATTTCGGGGGGATGGATGGATGTCACTAACTTGCATAACCTTAAACACTCACAGCTACCTGTAAATATTATATTCCGTTATTCTGACAGTGTGTGTGTGTGTGTGTGTGTGTGTGTGTGTGTGTGTGATTGACAGTAAACTGCCTGGATGTACATGTGGCTAAAGATCCGAATAGAGTGGCTCTGATCTGGGAGAAAGATGAGCCGGGAATGGAGGAGCGAGTTACGTACAGGTCAGACATATTTTAGTAATTTCTCTGTCTCTCTCTTTCTGATTTATCCATTGTTTAATGATACATAAGTATTGACCCTGTCCGCATTTCCTATCATGCCTATAGTGGTAGTGTGAAACACAAAGCCACAGGCGTAGCAGTGGAACCAGTTCAGTGCAGGTGTGAATGTTAGCGTAGCAGTGGAACCGGTTCATCCCCGCTGGAGCCGCTGTGCAGGTGTGTGGATCTGCTGTGATGGAACTCGTTGTTTCGAGTGTGAACGCTTCAGCAGATCCTTATCTTATCTTTATCTGTTCAGAGACACAGCACTGATGTTGTTAAACTGCAACTCTCTCTCTCATGATGAGCTCACAGCTTTACAGCTGCATTTCTTCAAAGGACCATAAACACTGTACCTGTTAACCCAAGAGTCAAAGGTCAAATGATTCAGACAGATGAACTGCCAGAATGTTAAGGACACTTAAGATTAAAATCTAAAGGCTTCAGGGTGAAAACTCAAATTTCCTCTTTAAAATAATATAATGCAAAGTGACCCTGGACCTGAACCTCTGCATTTATACGGGAGAGTGTTACCCGTGTGTGTCTCACGACTGATGTTGTGTTTATGTGTTATTAATATTATTATTATGGGTATGTTTATCAAGTTCAGCCTGATTTAGAGCCTTTAGCGTGACAGGTTCAGAGGTTTTTAGCGCCACTGTTACCATAGACATACAGAAACCACAAAGTGTGTGTCTGTGTGAGGAATCTGTGAATGAAGTCTGTGAGTGTGAGCGCTGTTGCAATATCAATATAAAATTCACCAGTAGTAAGAGGGTGGCACACTCGTGGCACAGCAACAGATACGGTAGCAGCATGTGTGTGCCATTAGTGTCACCTAAAGCACCTAAAGGTAAGACCAAGTGTGAAATCGCCCTGGGAATGAGGAAAGAGCTGAACTGTAAATGTGTGACATGTGGTTTCTCAAGGCGCTTTCACATTGTGCAACTGATTTGTACCGCGCCCAGGAGTGATTGCTCCCCCTCCCCACTCCCCCCACTGGCTAGTTTAATTCAGTTCACATTATTATTATTATTATTATTATTATTATTCTCCGTACTTGGGTACGATTGTGTATTTACACTCTCCGATCCAGCAGGTGGCAGTATTATATATGCCAGTATTATTGATATTTTTGAAAAAAGAGATGCTTTCATATGCCTTCCTACTTTATCAGCTACGGCTGTGTAGGTTAGAGGATGAAATTGGCGCATGCTACGCATACATGGCAATTTCATAGGCGAAAGACAGCACTGATGACGTTCAGGTACAATTGGCTTCCATATCTGATTCAATCGGTGCCCGTGTATGCTGCTTTGTGACCAAGACCACCCCTTTCAGCACAGTTCCCGAGTGTGGAACGATTGTATTCTCACTGATCAAAATTAACCAAACTTTGGGGTCAAGTGTTCTCAGAAACGATCCCAGTGCCCTAATGTGAAAACGCCCTGAGAGGAAATTGCTGAACTGTGGTGTTTTAGGCAATCTCCTCTATCGAGAGAGGGTTTTTTCCAGTTTAAAGTAAGTCGTCTCTTTGAAACCTCTTTTAAACCTCCGGTCTTCTATCCCATACCTATTCTATTCTATACTCATATTTATTTTTGTGGCATTCATTGTGTACAGCAAAGAAAGAATTTCATTGTACATTGGGAATCATGTTTCTTTACTGTGCATGTGACAATAAACTTAAAACTTGAAAATTCCTGTCCAGAGTGTGGACCCTGCTATCTGTAAGTGAGTAATCATGGTCATTCCTTGTAGATGATGTGCTGAGTCTCGTCCTGATGAGCTGCTCTCCTGAGTCTTTCCCTGATGAGCTGCTCTCATGTACCATGGCATGCGCATGTGAAGCAGTTGTACCACTCTGTGCTTTCTTGGGTCACTGGAAGGCACACACTCCACCGCTCTGCTTGTGTCATTGGGGTGGCACAGCTTCTGCCTCAGTGTGTTGCTGGGTTTGTAATGTTCAGGGATCTGGATGGTCATCCACTGGCTCTGGGTCTCTGGCTGAGAAACAGACACTGACTGGCTCACTATTGCACACACAACAAAGCATCTAACCACAGATCAGCGTGACTTTTCACAACCAATCATAATGGAGATTATGGTCACTGGCCTTATTGGAAAAGATGAGAGGTATTGATTGGATGGTTACTGATTATAAGCAATGATCAGAACAAAGATCAGATTATAATCAATTGGTTTCCTCTGCATTTTGTACTGTACTCCGTGTTTTTTTTTTCTGCCCATCTGGACAACTGCTTTGTAGCCTAAATGTGTAAAGTTAGAGGGACATGAGTGTGTATAATGCTAATAACCGCACATGCTCACAACATGGGGTATAAAACAGCGGAGTCACAGCATAATCACAGACACAAAGACGTTTATTTAAATAATAACAAACACAACAACACCGGAATAGGATCAATTTACTAAACAGCAAAATAAACAGGTCATGAACCAAACAGCGATATAACCAACAGGCAACAGAACAGCAACAGCTGAGGTCAAGACTAGACTCAGTGTCTTATAAACTAATATGAATCAGGAAACAAAACAGGAAGCACTAGACAGTGAGACACGTCTTCAACTTCAAAGTCCCAAAACCACAAACCAAACGGTTGACTTGTTATACAGTTTTCATGTAAAAAGGGAGCTCCCAGATGTTGGTGTACCATAAATTATACAAGTAAACCGCCAAAGAAGGAAAAGTCTTACGATGGAGAAAATGAACAAAACCATGTCTGTTCATTTGTGCATCGATTGTGTACAGAAAATAAACATTTGTGCTCAGTTCCATTTTTGAGAGATACTTTTTTTTTTGGTTTAAATACAGTATAGCCCTCCCACCTGTCCATGGCTTGTTTGTTTGTGCATGCAAAATAGACATTTGTGCGCAATCATAGAGATTTGCTTTATGGTTCTTTTTTTTGCACTCAGTCCCTCGGAGCATGTGATCATCGCTCATACCGATGATTTTGTTGAGTTTGCAGGAGCAGTGGTAAATCCAGCATGCATTTGTTTGGTTGTTGAGTTTAGTCATCGTATATTTTCTTTCAGTGTTAAATGAAACTGTTAATGCAAAAAGTGAATTATATTGAGTGTGTGTTTGAGGGTTAACATCAGCTGGTCTGCAGGGATGATGTGCTCCTGCTCTGAAAGTGGGGTCGTCTGTAATAGATGCTTCTGAGAGTAATCCTAGGTGTGGTGTTGAGGAAGATGAAGAAGAGGAAGTAGAATACTTTTTATATAGGACGTTCTTTTCAAGACACCCAAGGACACTTCACAATAGGAATTGACAATAGAGAACATAATAAACCACACATTTAACGGCCAACATCATCATCATCATCATTTAGATAGAGACCCTGGTGGAGAACCCAGGCGAGATGAGGGGTGAGGGGGAACTCCCGGCGGCCACATGAGAAGTCTTTAAACCATTTGGTTTGTGCAGTTTGTCTGAAAGTGTTCTCCTGATTGTGGAGGATAAAAACATTAGAGCTAGAAAGTGTGTGTTGCTCAGTGTGTGTTTTATAGAGTGCGTGTCGTAAGTCCTGTTGGGGATTTATTTACAGAACACTGAGCCTCTGAGCTGATCAAATCAAAACTGATCTGATTTGAGTTGATCTGAACCCCATTTAAACCGACCTGAAGTAATTTAATTTACTGTAATCTAATCTAAACTGATCTGAAGGTCTCTGTCCTCTGTGTGTCGAGTTTATTTCCTGCAGCTGTGTGTTAGAGCTGGTGGAGTGTGTAGGTGATAATTACACACACTGAGCTAAAATAACATCTAAAGTATTATGCAAAGTGGTTATAATAGGGTTTGCTGCACACACACACACACACACACACACACACACACACACACACACACACACACACACACACACGCACACACACACACACGTGCACACACACACACACGTGCACACACACACACACACGTGCACACACACACACACACACGTACACACACACACACACACGTACACACACACACACACACATGTGCACACACACATGTACACACACACACACATGTACACACACACACAC